>SKCR01042617.1:0-142102 GCA_019454045.1 Zanthoxylum bungeanum
ATGGCTCATATAGAGTCAAGTTCAAGGCATTGACATCCATCTGGTCCAGACGATGTGAAGGCTCTAATTAGTTTCTATTCGGAACCGGTCGACTGGGTGATCTCCTGGCCTTCATCTAGTCCAGTCGACGGGAGCATTCCCCAATTGGCTCATGTCGAGTCAAGTCATGAAGCCTCTACTTAGTTCATACTCATGACACATCGAGTGGACGGTCTCCTGGCCTTCATCTAGTCCAGTCGACGAGATCAATCCCTAATTGGCTCGTGTCGAATCAAGTCAAGTCCTAGACATCCATTGGCCCATACGACGTGAATACTCTACTTGGTTCCTATTCATGACTAGTCGAGTGGATGATCTTCTGGCCTTCATCAGGTTCAATCGACAGAAATATTCTCTAATAGGCTCATGACGAGCCCATTCAAGACCCGGATGACATTCCTCTTGATTCTTCTTTAAAGCCAGTCGAATGGCTTATATCTTGCCTTTTGTCTCATCCAGTCAACACGGGCATCCCACAACCGGCTTATGTCATGCCCAATAGAGATGTGGACATTCACCTGACTTGAAGACTCCACATAAAATGCTCACTACCGGTCAACTGAACGACCTATTGTATCGCGTAATCATCATATCTCATGTCAGGTGAGATTGATCATTTCCACAGTTCGCATCTGGACCACCAAAGAATCACCCAAAGATATGTTGTGTCAACGACACGATATGTCGACGAAATGATGTCCTGCTTTGTCATCTCAGCCCAGTCGATGTTTTGAATTCCCAAGACTTACCAGTGTCCAAGATCGTGCTACTGTAGCTTGGTCAACAAAACATCATCTCAGATATTTATTCGGTTCATCAACATGCAGTCGAGTAAGCCCTATCAGCATTATAACCCAAATATAGTAGACTGAGCATTGTCTTGTCATCAATAGCTTGGCTCCATCAAATATGGCATGGCCATTGACGAATCTGAATTAAGAGTAAAAATATACTTACATGCCCTGCCCAGACAACACGTTTGACAAATACTCTCCAAGCCCATGAATTCTAGACTTAGAGAGTATAAGACAAACTGTACAGACCAAATTTGGACCAAGGGCATTTTCGACATTTCACTTTAGGCCCTATGTCAGATACAACCCAAAACCCTCCACCAAACAGTACCCAAACAAGACTTAGTCCAAGAGACTAATTACCTTACCAGGCCCTTAGATAAAGAGAGATCAACATTTTGATTTGCCAGCTGCCTAACCAAATAAAGAGAAATACATCTTACGTGATTTATGTGGCTGAATCGTTACAAGCACCCAAAACATCTATCATTTACCACATTAATGAGACCTACCTTTGATGGCCAATAAAATGAGCCATAATTCAGAAGAAATGGATAGAGAAGCAATACAACTCTCAGCTTAACCATTTTCTCCAAAACCCTCTAAACCTCCGACCCACCGCCCTCACAGTAATCCATGGGGATCAAAGTAGTCTCTAACCTTGCATCTCTTCCTAATGTATTTATAGCTCATTCTCATTACTGACTTGAGCGTCGGAGTGCCTACGACGCCCACCACACTGGGGGGAAGACTCTCCATGCTCACTATACCTTTTGTTTTGCAGGATTGCTAGTGCTCACCCTTCCTACGAAATCTAGATTGTGGACCTCGGTCGAAAACCAGTGTCTACAAAAATACACCTCAAATTTATCAGAGGAAAATGGATAAAATATTCAGCAATACTAAAAATTATTTATTGTTATATGTAGATGATATTTTATTATGTTCAGATAATTATGAAAAATATATTAAACACTTAAAGATTTTTTCTAAAATATGCAAAGAAAATAGAATTATTCTATCTCAGAAAAAACAGAGATAAAAAAGAATGAAATTGACTTTTTAGGGCTAACTGTTAGCTCTAATGGTATAAAAATTCAACCTCACATATCTAAAAAAATTAGAGAATTTCCAGACATCTTAAGAGATAGGAAAATGATCCAAAATTTTTTGGGATGTTTAAATTACTCGGAAAGTTTTATTCCGAATTTAGCAAAGAAAATATCAATTTTATAAAAATTGTTAAAAAAGAACAATACAAAAGGATAGACTGTTGAACACACAGAAACATTTAAAAAATTAAAAGAAGAATGTAAAAATCTTCCAAAACTAAGATTGCCAGAAGATTCTGAAAAGCTTATTGTTCAAACAGATGCTTCAGATCTTTATTGGGCAGCATTGTTAAAAACTGATATTGGAGAAATATGTAAATATACTAGTGGAACATTGTAACGACCGGTAATCTCGACCACTGTTATGTTACGAGACGAGTGTCGTATAACATAAATTATGTATGGACACATATACACTCATGAAATGACCTTGGGGACAATCGGTATATTCCTCGAAGTTCCAATACGAAATTGTACAATGTACCACTCCGGATAGCCCATGGTATTTGGGCCATAACTTTCTCATACGAACTCCAATTTTTATGAATTTTATATCGTTGGAAAGCTGAGATCGAGACCTACAATTTCCATGTTGAATATTTTTCAAATTCGAACCAGAAATAAGTCAAAAATGTAGGTCAAAAATCTGGATGAATAGTGTCGCAGACCCATCTAGAAAAATCTCAAACTTTCTCAACTTTTACAAACTTTTCTTCATTAATACAAATTACAAGTGGCCCTTAGTATAAAAAATTGATATATTCCCACATCCCCAAAATAATTTTAAATTATTTCAGCTTCACTCCAGCGTGTTAGAGGCCACCCTAAGGGTCTCGTATCAGTTCGTGTATACATTTCACATCATGATATAAGTACGATATGCCTTGAAATAATAATAAGTGCTTGAGTTGATAAATTTAGTTTAATTCGGAATATATTTCCCAGCCCACTTTCTAATCAAAGTTATTAATTATAGATCATCGTAGGAACCAGAGTTTTCTTCAGCAAGTGAGTAATGCCAGCCAGATTCCAAATTTATGAGTGGACATTCTTTCCTTAAGTTGATCTTTTTACATAATGTTATTCTAAATATCAGACTTATTTTTACGCACTTACGATGTTAGCCGGTTTTATCACAGTTATTTCATGAAAGAATATTTTTTAAGGAATGTTTTAGAAAAAGTAAACTAAAAGCTTGAGTTTTATGTTTTCGAGGCATGAGGGAAAAACTCCCCTCAGTATGTAACTTGATTCTGATATGAAATTGACGGACAGCACATGTGCATATTTAGAGGACTGGGGGGATGGCGATACGTAACGCCCCCAGATCCTAGTTCAGGACTAGAGATGACAGATGCCCCTAAATCCTAGATTCATAGCTTGAAGGGTAGCATAGATCCGCACCCTCGGTTATAGTTTAGTGACTTGGGGGACGACGATACGTAACGCCCTAAGACCACTAGTTTCAGGAACATGTAGTGGCATGCTTTGGGGGACGACAATACGTAACGCCTCAATGTCATGGATTTTCACTCTTGGCTCTAGTTGGGCGTATGAGGGGATGACGATACGTATCGCCCCCATACGTCAGGTTTTCCAGAGACAGTTTTCAGAGATAGATATTTTAGAATTAGTTTTGAGAGACGAATTTTTGGAAAAGAGAAAAGTTTTATAGAAATAAAGTTTTCAGAAAAATCAATTTATAAGAGATTTTCAGAAAAACAGATTTCAGAAAAGTTTACGAGAAAGAAATAAAGTTGCTTTCAGTTAATGAAAGAGATTTCAGAAAAGATAATTTGATATAAATTGGGTTTTAGAACCATGTATTTTCAAAAACATTTCGATACATATTTTTAAAACTGTCCACTCACTTAGATCGTTCAAACGATCTAAGGCCCCACTCCCAGTTTCTTTATTTTGCAGGTTTCTTGGAGGACCGCAGTCACTAGGGTTTCGGTCCACCAGGTCAAGTCAGAAATAGAGTTCAGTCAAGTTAAGTATTGTCCAGTTATAGATATTTTGTATAACAAAGTTGCGTTTGAGTATTCATGTATAGAGTTGTAATATATATGATATTGTCTGTTCAGTCGCACGTATATTATTTTATGAGCTATGTTGTGGATTTGGGCAATGGTCCCATATGTGAAAATATATTGAGAAAAATATCAGTATTGTTTGTTGTTAGTAAGTCAGTGGCTTAAGGGGATAGTACAGTCTATTTCATACCGGTAGCATCTCCCCGGATTGAGGTTGTTACAAATATGGTATCAGAGCATGGTTTAGGGAGTCAGTGACTACATTGGGCAGAATGATGGGGTCTTGTATACGTAGTATACTCGGGATACTAGTATATAAGCCATTACCTCTTCAGTATACGATTCACGAGTACGCCCTCAAGTCTTATAGACAGGTTAGTAAGCATTTCCCAGGCTACTTGAATTTCTTCCCAATAATTAACCTTAATTCTTGCTCTAATTTCGAGTCATTCCATGATTATTCGGAATTATTAGTAAAAGATTAAGTTAAGCTATGAAACTAGAAAATACAAGTACTCAAGGGAGTAGGAAAAGAAAGCTATAAGAAAGGAAGAAAATATGCATAGATTTTTAAGCACCAGAGGCGGAAAAGTAAAGAGACAGAAAGAAATAGTAAAGTTCTAAGGATTTCCCACTCAGTAAAGAAGGAAGAGAAAGAGAAAGCTAGAAAGAAAGTGAGGAAAAATACATAGATGTTTAAGTAACCAGAGACAGTAAGTGGCAAAGATACAAAAGTAGATGATAAAAAAAATACTGGAACTTATAGCAATAAGAAGGAATACAGCAAGTCTGAGTAAGAGTAAGAATAGTAAAAGAAATTCCTTTAAACTAAATCAATAGCCATGGAATACCTTGTATAGATGACAAGCTCTCAACTAGCAAAAAATAGTAAGAAGCATAAGAGAGGTGAGAAATCAGAGTTAGACATGGAATCCCGAGGAATTAAAGATGTTAAAAAGATATTATAGATCCCCAAAACCCAGACATGCAAGTAAGTAAAAGAAAGACGTAAACAGAGATGATTAAATTACCTTACCCTAAGAAACCTGATATATATACAGCACTAAACTACACAGATTCTTATCATTGGTAATACCGATTACAGAAATTATTCTGATAAAACCTATCTCATACCTACCTTATATAATTGATGGATTCTATCAGAACACAAAGTATTAGAATAAGGACGCCGACACCCATTGAGATATAGATTTTTGCCTCACCTTATACCAGCACTAGATAAAGATAATCGTAAAGAAGTTCAATGAGAATTTATCCAAAGTAAGAAATAGAAAGCACTAAATTATAGACCACCCAGATAAGAACTAAAAAGGTTTTAAGGGATAGAAAAGAAAGAACCTGACCCAAGTCAAGAAGAGAAAGATCACCAACCTAGTGAGAATCTATAGATCCAACCAACATCGATAGAACTTTATGAAAGAATAAAAGGACAGACCCATGGAATAGGAGGTACTCAAGAGTTAACAAAAGTATCCTTACGAACACCAAGGCTAAATGACACAGTTATAGCCTATGGTAAGAACGAATAATATAAGTTTAGAAAGAAGCCAAGAAAAATAGACCATTACTAGCCTCAACACCTCAGTCTAGAACCAAGAAAAAGAGTAAGAGCGTATATAAGAGGAGGCAGAAAGTAACAAAGAGTTCAATGCATATAGTGACAGAGATAACATAACTTGAAGGCAGAGACGTAAAGCAGAGACATCAGAATAAGTAATGAAAGTCGAGGAATCCTAAACCATGATATAATTGAAGAGGTTTCCAATGGAACGAATAATAGTTTTCCCTTTCAGTAGCCTTAACTCTAAGTAAGCTTATGGACACCTAACCAGACTGTCACCAAGTTTATGAAAATAAAAAGGAATGCGAGTTCACAGATCCTTATGGAATGCATGTACACACCCCTCAAATTAGAGCCCAATAAGGAAAAGAACCAATAAGGAAGCATATTTGACAGAGTGGACAAATTATGAGATAGCTAGATCGCCAAACAGACGAGTGCAACTGGATATAGATAAGAATCATAAGATGACAATATTTTTATATAAGATATAATAGTTTGAAAACACATAAAATAGAGCTAAATCTAGAAATCATCATTGAATTGAGAACCTTAAGGAGACAAAGACTCAGAAAAGTAAGAGACCAAATAGGACAATTCTCAAGAATGCAGCGTTTATAATTTATAAAGAGTCTCATTGTATTGTAATGAAGGAACTAGTAAGAGAATGACTCATGAACCATATGATTTAATAGAGGTATCTTAAGCAATCAAAGTTGATGGAGTTTCAGGGGAGTAGAGACGAAAGAAGTTCAAGGAACTGAGATGAGAAGAAAATCTAAGTAGTGGAGTAAACTTTATAAGGAGCAATAACAAAGAAATTATAGAAAGACTCTGAGGGTAAGTAATGATCACAGACGTTCAAGCAAAAAATATTAGTAAAAAGAAGTACAAAAGTAGCACAATGGAGTTTTTAAAGGACATGACTCTAGAGAAGGTCCACAATAAGAGGTAGTATGATCGATAGTCGGAAGGAGGATCAATGGTAAAGTTGAAGTAGGAAATTCAGGTAGTAACTAGCAGAAGAATTTTAGTACAAGAATCGAGTCAGATATGTCAACACTGAAAGTTATAGGACTATATGCATGAGAAGCTATTGAGATTACTATCATAAGTAAGACATCAGGGCTCAACCGTCCCCACCCTCCCAACCCTCGTTAAATAACAGCCGCAAAGATGGACCCCAATTTTACTTTAAAGATATCCCCAGAAGTAATTGAATACACAAGTAAAGTAGGCCAAAATATAAAAATCTTCAGACTAAATACAAGAACGGAGAAAATGGTGCTAAGTAAAAAGGTTTAGAATAAAAACAGTCTATATGAGATGATTAAGAAAGAAAATAATAGTCAAACAATAACGGAATGCAAAAGAAATGGTTGATGCCCCTCAAGATGAAAGACAGATTCAGAGAAACCGTCAATTCCACGAATAGTTAGGAACAAGAAAGAAGACAAGAATGACATCAGGTGTAAGGTAGAGGTAAAACTATTGAGATAAGACAATAATAACAGAGATGTATGTTGATAAGCTAAATTTTCAGTAGTACTATGAAATATTAAGTTTTTTTCAGAATTGAGATAAGACTGGAAGTTTATCATATAAGTAAGGATTGAATACACAAGTAAAGTAGGCCAAAATATAAAAATCTTCAGACTAAATACAAGAACGAAGAAAATGGAGAAAATGGTGCTAAGTCAAAAGGTTTAGAATAAAAACAGTCTATATGAGATGATTAATAAAGAAAATAATAGTCAAACAATAACGGAATGCAAAAGAAATGGTTGATGCCCCTCAAGATGAAAGACAAATTCAGAGGAACCATCAATTCCACGAATAGTTAGGAACAAGAAAGAAGACAAGAATGACATCAGGTGTAAGGTAGAGGTAAAACTATTGAGATAAGACAATAATAACAGAGATGTATGTTGATAAGCTAAATTTTCAGTAGTACTATGAAATATTAAGTTTTTTTCAGAATTGAGATAAGACTGGAATTTTATCATATAAGTAAGGAGACAAGATGGATGATAGTGACCCATATGTTCTTTTCGCAACACATTGTTGAGGATAATGTAGATGATAACTCAAGAAGAAACTAAGTATAATTAGAAACGGTCAAGGAAATTAAGAATGTCGAAATTATTGAGATCAGGACAACTCTTGACAGAATAAGATCCGAGGGATGATTGAAGGTGGAGTATTCTACAGTACAAATAGGCAAGGAAAGAGTAGCCAGCATAGAAGACAATAACTGTACTTGTACTAGCATAGAAGACAAATGTGCGAAAGAGTAAACCAGAACAGTATAACCAGTATCAACATAGTAATAAAGAACATAGCTTTAGCATAAATGTGTATATAATCAGGCTTAATATAGATACATTGGCCCAAAACTCCTTAGCCAATCAAGAAGAATCACCAAAGAAAACTACCCTGATGTAACATCCTAAATATGAGAACCATCAGTTGACAGTAAGAGTACTTGGAGAGGTTAGCTATAAGTCGTGAAGTCTTAAACCCAGAGATAGTCGTATATGTGAGAACTTGAAGGAGGAAACTGAGAGGGTCAAATAGTTGGTTAAGATACGATAATAAATGTTAAAATAAGGTATATCTTATAAAGTCATTTAAGTAGAATAGCTGAAGAACCCGAAGTATACACAGGTCAAGGAAAGTGAAAGTTATTGGTACTATGAGGATATTGTAAACAAATAGAGTAACAAAAGTTCATAAGGATATTTAGGAATTATTGTTGTCGTGACAGAAGGTATGAAGATTCAAAATCAGAATGAAACTAAGATGAGCAGGATGACAAGTCATGAATATATAAGGTAAAGGAAAATATAAAGTACGAGGTAGAAGTTCACTAAGGCCACGAACTTTGAAGAATTACGTACAAGTATAACGAAAGTTTCTCAGAAGTTTTAATAGTAAGTCTTGAATAGAAAAACAGATGAAAGGTTAGGAAGATAAGTATAGTAGAAAACAAGATATCCTCGAACCAAGACAAATCCAAAGTTAGACCCTAGAAAGGATTCAAGGACGAATCCTATTTAAGGGGTGAGAATTAATAACGACTGGTAATCTCGACTACTATTACATTATGAGACGAGGGTCGCATAATATAAATTATGTATGTACACATATACACTTATGAAATGACCTTGGGGACAATCAATATATTCCTTGAAGTTCCGATATGAAATTATACGATATACCACTCCGGACAGCCCATGGTATTTGGACCATAACTTTCTTATACGAACTCCGATTATTATGAATTTTATATCATCGGAAATCTGAGATCGAAAACTACAACTTCCGCGTTGAATATTTTTCCAAATTAAAACTAGAAATAGGTCAAAAATATAGGTAAAAAATCTGGGTGAATATTACCGCGGACCCATCTAGAAAAATCTCAAACTTTCTCAACTTTTCCAAAGTTTTCTTCATTAATACAAATTACAAATGGCCCATAGTATAAAAAACTGATATTATTCCCACATCCCTAAAATTGAATTGTGTAGAGAAAGAAAGAGAGACGTGAGAGAAGAAAAAGAAGAAGAAGAAGAAGAAAAGAAAAGAAGAAAGAGAGAAGAGGGAAGAAGAAGCAAAGAAGAGGCTTGGCATCCATGAGAGACTTGTAGGATGATGAAAATCCAACAAAAATGAGGTAAGGTTATTTGACCCAAATCTTGGATTGAGTAGTTTTGTTGATTTAATAGTATATGAATGATTGGAGCACATTAGACATTGTGTTTAGTGACATAAGAGCATGGAAATTGATTGTGTTGAGTAAGAACCAAATACTTGGAAACCCTAAGTATTAAGATAATTGGGACTATGAGATTAAAGAGTTAAGTGGGGTTTAGGAATGTTGGTTTAGCAAGTATTTACATTGAAGTTTAAAGAATTAATGAGTAGAAATTATTGTATGGAAGTGTGGGATGAGTGTTGAGCAAACTATGCATGAATGGTTAAAATTAAGCCCTGAAATTGGCCTGGCGTCGCGACGTAGATCATGCAATGTCACGACACATACTGGGAATTTTCCCATGAATGTTTTCGGAATCGTGCGCGTCGCAACGCGAAGGCAGAGTTGCTCACTGGATTCACGAAGCGTGATCAAAAACTTCTCCAAAACTATTTTAAATCATTCCAACTTCACTCCAGCGTGTTAGAGGCCACCCTAAGGGTCTCGTATCAGTTCATATATACATATTACATCATGATATAAGTACGAATGCCTTGAAATAATAATAAGTGATTGAATGGATAAATTTAGTTTAATTCAGAATATGTTTCCCAACCCACTTTCTAATCAAAGTTATCAATTATAGATCATCGCAAGAACTAGAGTTTTCTTTAGCAAGTGAGTAATGTCAGTCAGATTCCAAATCTGTGAGTGTACACTTTTTCCTTAAGTTGATCTTTTTACATGATGTTGTTATAAATATCAGACTTATTTTTACGCACTTAGGGCGTTAGCCAGTTTTATCACAGTTATTTCATGAAAGAATATGTTTTACGAAATGTTTTAGAAAAAGTAATTTAAAAGCTTGAGTTTTACGTTTTCGAGGTATGTGGGAAAAACTCATCTCAGTATGTAACTTGGTTCAGATATGGAATTGACGGAGAGCACATGTGCACATGTATAGGACTGGGGGGACGGCGATACGTAACGCCCCCAGATCTTAGTTCAGGACTAGGGATGACAGATGCCCCTAGATCCTAGATTCAGAGCTTGGAGGGTAATATAGATTTGCACCCCCAGTTCCAGTTCAGTGGCTTGTGGGACGGCGACGCCCTAAGACCACTAGTTTCAGGGACAGGTAGTGGCATGCTTTTGAGGACGATGATACGTAACGCCCCAATGTCATGGATTTGCACTCCTGGCTCTAGTTAGGCGTATGGGGGGACGACTATACGTAAAGCCCACATACGTCAGGTTTTTCAGAGATAGTTTTCAGAGACATATATTTCAGAATTAGTTTTTAGAGATGGATTTTTGGAAAAGATAGTTTTACAGAGAAAAGATTTCTAGAAATAAAGTTTTCAGATAAAGCAGTTTATAAGAGATTTTCAGAAAAGCAGATTTCAGAAAAGTTTACCAGAAAGAAAGAAAGTTGCTTTCAGTTAATGAAAGAGATTTCAGAAAAGATAATTTGAGATAAATTGGGTTTTAGAACCATGTATTTTCAAAAATATTTTAGTACATATTTTTAAAACTGTCCACTCACTTAGATCGTTCAAACGATCTAAGGCCCCACTCTCAGTTTCTTTGTTTTGCAGGTTTCTTGGAGGACGAGCTCGGGAGGATGTATACTGATAGCAGTCGCTAGGGTTTCGGTCTACCAAATCAAGTCAGAAATAGAGTTCAGTCAAGTTAAGTATTGTCCAGTTATAGATATTTTGTATAACAAAGTTGCGTCTGAGTATTCATGTATATAGTTGTAATATATATGATATTGTATGTTCAGTCGCACATATATTATTTTACGAGCTATGTTGTGGATTTCGGTAATGGTCCTATATGTGAAGATATATTGAGAAAAGTATCAGTATTGTTTGTAGTTAGAAAGTCAGTGGCTTAAGGGGATAGTACGGTCTATTCCCTGCCGGTAGCATCTCCCGGACTGGGGATGTTACAAATATTTAACTTTGCTGAGATAAATTACTATACTAATGAAAAAGAACTTCTTGCTATAGTTCGAGGAATAAAGAAATTTACTTTATTTCTTTTACCCAAAGAATTTATTGTTGAAACTGATAATACCCAAGTAAAGGGATTGATATTCAATAAACTACCACAAGAGCCACAATTTAGAAGGCTACAAAGATGGCGAGTAATTTTAAGTTTTTATAACTTTAAAGTTAATCATATTAAGGGATCTGACAATTTTCTTGCTGATTATTTAAGCAGGTATCCAGAATACCATGGAAGCTAACTTGATTTCAAGATTAAATGCCATATATAAACTGGCATCAATAATTGACAAAAACCAAAAAGGTTTGGGAGAAGAATTAGAAGCATTTCAAAAAAGAAATGAAAATGATATGATCATCTTAACTAAAACAATGAGTGAATTATCAGATCAAAATCAACAATTGTTTGATCAAATTGATAAGTTTGGTGAAACTTCCAAATATTTGTGAATGAATTGGTGAGTCCTCCGAATACACCATCAAGAGAAGATCTCAATAGAGATATTAATACACAAACTCCATAAAAGTTTGAAATTGGAGAA
This sequence comes from Zanthoxylum bungeanum, assembly GCA_019454045.1. Taxonomy (NCBI): domain Eukaryota; kingdom Viridiplantae; phylum Streptophyta; class Magnoliopsida; order Sapindales; family Rutaceae; genus Zanthoxylum; species Zanthoxylum bungeanum. Next base: position 11,815 of record SKCR01042617.1, read on the forward strand.
AGAGAGCAGAATCCTTGTAAAAACAAGCGACTTACAGCCGTAAGTAAGTATTGAAAAACCACACCTCATCCTTTAGGTGTAAAAATCCAAACCCGAGAAGAAATATCTTTTCATCCAAATTATTCTATTGGACCCAAGGTATTTTCTATTGGGGAATCAAGTAGTCATACTCTAAAAATAAAACATGTAACCTTTTTCGTAGGAGAACCTGTCTTACACTCTTGGGAAAAAGAGTATTATGAATTTGCAAACGTGTTTTATGAACTTAATCAAGAGAAATGTTTTTGAAAATGTCTGAAAAATGCAGTATTTTATCCTATGATCACTTGTGTTCCTAATGCATCTACTGGATTTGTTAAAAAACTTTCAAATTTGGATTTTAGATAGACTTTATGTTGGACAATTATGACCCATAGCGTCACTATTTGTAAAAGACATTGTGGTTTTTGTACAAATTAACTATGTGACAATGGAAATTATATTTTATTATTTTGTAATTTGATTACTTAAATATATAAATGATAAAAGTCCTTATTATTAGTTCCAGATTATTAGATATGAGACAATATCAATCCATAAAGGTTTAATCATTAAATATCCATAGTCGTAGTATTATGAGACTGGACATCGATAATGCGGAATAGACTAGTATTGCACTTGTGCGTGTTATTGAAGCATAACATCATAGTTCTCATATATTTAAGTATTAGATACTTATGCAAGTGTGATAGGAGGTTGTGTTTATCGATGGTACGGAAACAGCTTCGCTCTGGATAGACCCCGCGAAATCCCTTGGTAGTATGACTATGTGTCTATGGGAATCCGCTTCAGGGTAGGTGTATTTGGTCTTAACCTGAGACTTGCATCGCTAGTACTTGCGACAATCAATACGCTTTGGTTTTGGTCGTCCGGGACTTTAACAGGTTCTGTGTATGCCTCTTCTGGGTTAATTGAGAATCGTAGTGTATTGGGTGTGATGTCAAGACAGAAGTATCACTTCAGTCATATAGAGATGATGATCACGCAGGGATATAAAACTGATACTCTAATGTGTTGCAACCATCAGGATAATATGACAAGGTCATGATTATCCGATTAAAGAGACTAGTTGCTTTGATCCGATATATGCTTCGTACGGGGCAGACACTATTCCAGCCCCAGGCCTTACATGTGACATCTGATACTGGATCGCAATACGTAATACTACGTATACTACGCCTGATAAAGATTATATATTCCTTTAAGAATATTTCTGGAGAATTGGGTAGGCACGGTGTTTTGCTAGAAGCCAACCATGTCTCGTAAATCGGTAAGAACGTAGTACGAGGTACTCACGTGTTCGTATAGTCCGACGACCGGATCTACTGCCAACATATCCAAAGATCTCATGGGTCGCTTCTCGAAGATTCACCGATGACGTATGATTCGAACATAATTAATCTAGGATTAATTGCGGAGAGATTTTATCTGGGATAAAATACTATTAGAAGAGAGAGAACAATTAATTTGGAATTAATCGATGAAATAATATATTCGATATATTAAATGAAATTAGATTTCGACCGAAATTAAAATTGGATTTTAATTCGGGCGAACAATTAATTTAGAATTAATTCGCGAGCGATGTGAATAGTAATTTTGCTAGGCATAATTATTTAATTAAATTTTATTTAATTACATCGCAATGGAAAAATTCGTTAATTCGGAATTAATGAACCTGAGCCCTGGATGTGTTTGCGGGCCCACTTGGATTTTGAATTAAAGTGGGGCCCACAAGTCACATCGAAAGTCACTTTAGTGATGGAAGTCATGTCATTTTTTTGTGATTGACATCTAGTCAATATTTGTGATGAGAGTAGTTGGAAGCTTTAATTACTTTTTCCCTCCAAATTTGCTTTAACCTTTTTGGAAAATGATATACCAAATTTTTTGCCTTTGACTTTTCATAAGACTTGTAATTGTTTTAGAAACAAAACAAGACATAAACAAAACTCTCTCTCTCTCTCCCAAAAACCCTCTTGGCCGAAACTCACTAAGGAGGATTAGGAAATTTGTTGCAAATTTTCTAGTGCTAGCACACTTAAAGGAATCATACAAGGTGATAGGGAAACCATTCCCAAGAGCTTGGAATCCATCTCAAAGCTTGGAGCTTGGACATCAACATTCAAATAGGAGATCTTGGAGGACTTCTCAAAGGAAAATTTTTGTTCTACACACATCCTAAAACGTTCGGAGTGAGTATTATTTCCACAAATTTACTTTGAGTATTAACATGTTTCATGCTTAATATGATCTTGGGTTGACCTTAGAAACCCAACACTTTATCCATCAAAGAATATTACTGAAATTGAAAATTTTGATTATGAATTTAAGCACGTTGTAAAAGAGTTTTCTCAAGAAGAAAATATTTATCTTCATTTTTTATACAATCATTCATGAATTAGAAGGACAAACGATATATGAAGCATTTCATCTCATAACTCTGGGATTTGTAATAAACATTTAGTTGAGGGCAGTTGATCAGAAATTAAAGGAACCATTCATCAACAAAAAATTGTTTCGATACAAAAGAGCATTGGGAATTAAGGTTATCAACCAACTATTCAGAGACTTATACACGAAATGATATCAAGTTTATGGAGAATGATCCAATTGGATGATTATTTTACAAGCTGAAGAAGGCCATACTTGTTAGAGTATATGCCCTAAAACCATTATGGATAAATAGTTTAAGGCATAATATTTGTAATATAGTTTATTACTTATTAATAACCGACATTTGTTAACTACACATTATTACATCCATAATTTATGTGTATGTCCTTAGACATTATATCAAATGAATATCATTAATCCAAAAGACGTTTGTGATTATGAGAGTCAACAATATTTATATATTTCTTAAATTAAGTTCTTGGTATAATGTGATTGTTATATAGGATAATAATATATCACTTGATTAATATTATTGTGTGTCTCCTATATTGACATATGATGTTAATAGAATGGATGGTGAGTCTCATATAATAAGGATAAAATAATAACTGTTTCATTAGTAGAATGAAATATCGAACATAAACATAAGATCACATAGTAATATAATCTAAGGTCATTGAACTTCGTAATAATACATTAGTGTCGTCAAATCCTCTGACCTGAGATCATATGATGACTTGTGCGATAGTACTCTTGGTTCACTAGTATATCCTCATTCGACTATTCACGTCCTTTGAATAAATACTAGATGACCTTGAATGATTGACGCACGAAGTCACGTATGCTTCAAGACGGGATCCAATAACTTTGATAATAAAAGTTATAGAGTTTTTGACCGGCGTAATCACACGCGTATAACGCAAGCGCACGTATCGTTCAAGTAGTATAAAAAGTATCAATCCCACAAGGACTTAATACCAATCTATTAATTTTATAAGGTCAAATGATTACTAATATCTAACAGGTTGATTGATTGATTTGAAATAGTGATGATTTTAAACTTAAAAACAAGTAAATAAAATTACTCAAAATTAAATTAAAATAAAATTCAATACAAAGAAACTATCCAGGATTGTGAATCTTTCCAATATCTTTTAAAAGATGAAGTGATTATTTCATGTTTGTGTAATATATCGGTTTACTAACCTGGAACACGAAATTATGCAAAAGCCTATGTCGATGGTCAGATGCAAATACCCAGTCTAACCCAATTGAACCATATGTCTATGTCAACTAAATTACCTGGATTCATTAAGGTTAAGTTCCAACTGTGGTTACCCTCGCCCGACATGTATATGTCTATCCTGTAAGGAAATCTATTAAAGGGTTATCTATTCTCAAGGAAGATCGTAGGCTATTAAGTCTAAGGCTGAAACCTAAAATTCATTTGTCAAGTTTATTTTAGATTTACCAGATCAATCTTATTAGTGGCCAGTTAACAAGACGCATTAAGCTTAAGACTTAATAAGTAAACATTTAAATTACCCAAACTATAAAATAACCCTTATAAACCAGTGATATTAAAATTCATCACAACCCCAGATAACTAACTTAGTTATGACACATAACTAGGGCTAGTAAAAACTTAAAAATAAAAGACATAAAGTAAAATGCTAAAAAGTAAATGCGGTAAAGTAAATACTGAAAAGTAAAATTACAATAAAATGATAGGGTTAAATGATCTATTTTTACCACTACTATTTTAGATATCTCCCTTAATATAATATATTAACTTGTGATAACATTACCAACCAACCATATAGACAGTAACCTGATTAAGTCAAATTAAGTCCGACCTGCTATAAATGCAGTATCAATATTTGTCCATAAACCAGCCATATAGGCGGTAAATTACCAACCGACCACCAGGTGGTATCCTTGCTTAGTCAAATTAAAACCAGTTTATAATTGATTACCAACCGACCAATATAGCGGTATCATTGTTAAGTCAAATTTTAAGTAGTGAATATATTATAATTAAGGGAGATTAATCTAAATAGCAGTAATAAAAGTATTACCTTTCACCCTAGCAGGGTGAAGTTACCTCCTTATAGCTGAATAGTAAAAACTGAAAAAGTAAAGAAAATAAATTACTATTACATAAAGTAAATAAAAATTAATTACAAAACTGAAATTAAAAGAAAACTAGATACAAACTCCTTATTTATTAAGAGAATTACAGAGAGGAAGGTACATCTGAAACTGAAATCTCGAGCTGAATTTATAGGCTTCAAAAGGCCCTGCGCGTCACGACGCGACACCCTTTACACGTCGCGATGCGCGTAGATCATTGACACATATCGGATTGGCTTTGCGAGATCGTGACACGTGTCACACTTACGTCAGCAGCTGAATTATTAGTGTCGACAGCATGTGATGGCGACACGTGTCCCGGTGCACGTTAGCGTGATTCGCTAAGATATTGACACGTGGCGGGCGTATTTTAGCATCGATGATGATTGTCGGCACCGTAGGATTATGACACGTGGTGCGCTTTGATTGGTTGATGATGACGTAGCGGTGACGTGACAAAGTTGACTGGTCTTCTGATGACATGTCGATGACGTGGCTGACACGTGGCGACACATGGTGATGGTGATTGTCGGCACCATAGGATGATGACACGTGGCACGGCGCATGTTAGCAGATCAGATGTGATGTTGACACGTGTCCCGACGTACGTTAGTAAAGTTAAACTTCTCAGATTCTGACACGTGTCCCCGGGGCATGTTAGTATGGAGTGGCGCACGTTAGGCGTCGCGAAGCGCCAAATTACCATTTTTCCATTTTGTGTCATTTTTCACTGTTTTGGCTCCAAATCACCTTCAGAATGTCATGAAACTTTATTTATCTACAAAATGACACAAAACACATTAAAATATTCACAAAACTCAAGAAACTATATAAAATATTAGGTCAAATGAGTGGGAAATAGTGATTCATTTACCACTCATCACACCCCCAAACCTAACATTTTGCTAGTCCTCGAGCAAAACATAAAATCATAAAAATAAAATTAAGCTAAGCCATTTTCATAGGGATCACGATTACATTTAGCGTATGCAACAAGTCTTTAAACCCATATGTGTCCCTAGTGGACGAGTTGTAGTCTCGTGAGGGTTTATAGCAATGATACCCACAAACATTTTATAAAAGTAAAAAGATAGTAAAACTAATGCACACAAAAGCAAAAAGACAAGAGAAAAGAGAATAAAGAAGTTAGTGACTAATCAGGTGAAACTTCTACTCCAAGTCACTAGTTGTTTTCTTTCTTTCTAAATTACCGAATAAGTAAATCTCCGATTATATTTAACATTCTCCATATACACAACCAACAAAATATTAATCAACTTATTTTTGCCCACAACAGTCACAAGTGTAGTTGATAAGAGAGTAATATTTTTGTCCTAAAGTTTTATCAGAATTCACACTTTTTGCAGCAATGAAATAATTTTTCTGATTTTTTTCTATGATTTTTGAATTTTTTTTATATACAATATCTTCTATCTATGTAGCGAGCTTTGGGCCATTGACTCCAAAATCAGTTGGCTTTAGGGCACTAGGTGTTAAGACACCCATACAGACTTAATTACTAAGACTTCAGATATATATATTTTTGCAATATCCTTGATCCATGTAGCGAGCTTTGGGCCAGTGACTCCCAAACCGTTGGCTTTAGGGCACTAGGTGTTAAAATACCCTTTCAGACTTGATAACTCGGATCTCAGATATGTTTTTTTTTTACTTCATTTCTTTTTGAGATGTTTCCTCCAATTAAACAAGAGCACTGAATATTACAAACTTTTCAATCACAGCTTATGTCCGTATGTTACCATGCATGTTGATAATACCTCCCAACTGAGCATATGAAGATCAATTTTAGTCAATTTTATGGAGAATTCACAAATTAAATAATTTAAGAGGAAATAAACAAAAATTAACTTGTTCCGAAATAGGTTTGAGATACGTCTCAGGAGTGGAAACTCCTTACACAGATATCTCTTACAAATTTCACCCGATTAATCAAATTAAAAACACAAAAATTCAAAATATTTTTTTGTAAATTTTCAATTTTTTTTTTCGAAAAATTTTGGACTAAAAATAAAAACAAAATACAAACAAGATACTAATCAACTATTCCTCACCCCCAAACCTAAATGGGACATTGTGCATAATATATAATACCTGGTTAGCTGAAATTCTACATCTAAATGGGAAATTTAAAGGTTAAGATCCAGATTTATCCGACGCTTCTTACCACGATCATCATCGGACCATTTTATCTTGGAAATGATAGGGTCAATTTGTGGTTCATAGGCTAAGATTTGGTCAATTAAATCCTGGGCAGTTCTGGCAGTGAAGAGAAGTTCTTTTAAAGGTTTTGACACGAACCCATTTCTCCGAGCATCATCAAGAAATACACAAAGAAAATCAAAAAATCATTATGCGTTGAACAATCCAATTGATTTATGGTGTATGTTCAAGTTCGCCCAAGATAGCACTGTAAAAATCTCCTCCAACGTACCCAAACCATCTGGCAAAGCAATAAAAGCATCAGCACGGTTAATCATTTCCACCAGTCGTTCAGACATATCTGACATGATCAATTCTTCTCCGTTTGATGATCCTATAAGATCTGCCTCTGCCAAGGGTTTTGGGATGATTCTCAGAACTTGACTGCCTCCATCCTGTACGGCCTTTGAAACGATCCTCATTAGTCCAAGATTGCCTCCGCCATATACTAGGTGCATATTCTTCTCAACTATGACTCGTCCCAATTCTTGTGTTGCTACTACGTATTGTGGCTTAGTACCAACACTAGAACCGCAAAACACACATATGTTTTCAACTCGTCTTCTTGAAGTGGCTTCCATGTTTTACTCCGGATGTCTTCAAAAGTGCAATGATGAGTTGAATTTATAACACCTGAAAATGGTGAGTAAAATAATAGCATTAGTACCTGCCAAATGAAAATTATTAGTTAAACAGTAAAATAAATCGTGATAGTCAAAAAGATCTGGATCTTGTTGGAGAAAATAAAAGAAAACAACAAAACATATCACAATTATTAGGAAAAGACAAAGAGAAATAATATGTACAAGAAAAATAGCGGCTTGACTGACGTCTATGCGTCAGGGACAAACTTCCCATCAAATTTTCTTATAAATTAGCAAACATGGTCATTTGAGTCAGATCCCCGAGACTTAATTGTTGTCTTTCTTTTTGGAATTGTGTATATAACACGGGAATTTCGTGATACACATATCCACTGGGATGCGTCTCAAGAGTTTTAGATATGTCATCCAAAGACTCCTTACTCAAGCCATCCCTAATGAAATTAATCTTATCTTCACGGTTATCAGACACCATTCCTAAAGAACGACAACGAGTATCACAAAACATACGAGCACATTTATAGCATACATACATTCTTTTAGCTCTTCTCTTTTTAGCATATGTGCTCCTTCCTAAACCAGACAGATGTGAAATAAAAAAGTTAGAGGACACACTTGCCAATCGGACCAGTGCTTCAATAATCCAATGAATGTCAGTTGGAATACCTTTGATCATCAGTAGTCTCATTCGTTCCAAGCGAGCTTTGTAGACTTTCATCACAGATTTTTGAAGGAGAGAAAGAAATTACTTGTGAAGATTTGCGAGAGCTTCTTCCATCGTGAAATGACTTTACCTGCAAAAATTAAACACACAAAAATAAAAAACACCAGATCATAATATATACACAAATTACATGGGTTGCCTCCCTGCGAGCGCTAAGTTTAACGTCGTCAGCTAGACGTGACTTCTCGAATGTTAGGCTGGATCTGAAAGTGTGACACTTCATTTTTGTCGCTCAAATGATTCTCCCCAGTAGTGCTTGACACGCTGACTGTTAACCTTGAATGTGTTGTTGGTGTTGGGATCCAGTAACTCAACAACTCCATATAGTAAAACCTGAGTGATCACAAATGGATCTGACCACCTTGATTTCAACTTTCCAGGGAAAAGTTTCAACCTCGAGTTGTATAACAACACACGCTGCCTTGGTTCCAACTGTCTGTGCACTATTTTTCGGTCATGCCATTTCTTGGTCTTTTCTTTGTACAATCTGCATTCTCATAAGCCTGTAGGCGAAATTCCTTTAATTCATTGAGTTGGTGAAATCTTTTCTCTTCTGCAGCTTGTGGATCAAGATTCAACTTTTTTAGTGCCCAATATGCCTTGTGTTCAAGCTCAACTGGCAGATGACATGCTTTCCCAAACACCAATCGATATGGGGACATACCAATAGGTGTCTTGTAAGCTGTCTGGTAGGCCTATAATGCGTCATCCAGTTTTTTAGACCAGTCCCTCCTTGTTGATCCCACGGTTCTCTCCAAGATTCTTTTGATCTCCATATTTGAAACTTCAACATGTCCATTTGATTGTGGATGGTAAGCAGTGGCAACTTTATGAGTAACTTCGTATTTAGATAGGAGTGCATCAAAGTATCTGTTGCAGAAATGTGTGCCACCATCATTGATAATTGCACGAGGTGTTCCGAACCGAGTGAAAATATTCTTTTTAAGGAACTTGATCACCACTTTTGAATCGTTGGATGGCAGTGCAATTGCTTCAACCCATTTGGAGACGTAGTCTACAACAACCTGTATGTACATGTTTTCGAATGATGGAACAAAGGGTCCCATAAAATCAATACCCCACACATCAAATATCTCCACTTCCAGAATATTTTGTAGAGATCCTTCATTTCTCCTTGAAATATTTCCTATTCTCTGGCACCTGTCACATTGAAGAGAAAACAAGTAAGCATCTTTAAAAAGAGTGGGCCATAACAAACCTGATTGTAGAACTTTGGCTGTAGTTTTTTTTCCGCTGAAGTGTCTGCCATATGTTGATGAATAATAATGTTGTAAAACACTATTGACCTCCTCCTATGGAACACACTGTCTCAATAGTTGATCAACACAGCGTTTGAACAGGTACAACTCATCCCAGACATAATGCTTGACTTCTTTGAAAAACTTCTTCTTTTGCTGAGTTGTCCATTCCAACAACCATTTTCCTGATACAATGAAGTTGACATAGTCAGCATACCAAGGGGCATCCTTCTGTTTCATGGCAAACAACTATTTATCTGAAAAAGTTTATTTGATTGATAGTTCTTTGCCAACTGTTTCTCTATTCTCGAGCCTTGATAAGTGATATGCAACTTGATTTTCTGTCTCTTTCCTGTCTCGAATCTCCACGTCAAAATCTTGCAGAAGAAGTATCCAACGGATCAATCTGGGTTTGGCATATTTCTTCGCGATTAGATATTTGACTGCTGAATGATCTGTGTAGACCACTACTTTGGGACCCAGCAGATAAGAGCAGAATTTGTCAAAAGCGAACACAACTGCAAGCAACTCTTTTTCAGTGGTGGTGTAGTTGAGTTGAGCTTCATTTAGAGTTCTGCTGGAATAATAAATGGTGTGGAAAATCTTTGCTTTGCGTTGTCCCAAAACTACACCTACAGTAAAATCACTAGCATCGCACACACCTCGAATGGAAGGGTCCAGTCTGGTGCTACAATGATGAGAGCAGAAACCAGCTTCTGTTTTAAGATCTCAAAAGCTTCTTGGCATTTTTTGGTGAAGTCGAAAGGCACATCTTTCTCCAGAAGATTGAAAAGAGGTTTTGCAATCTTGGAAAAGTCTTTGATAAATCTCATGTAAAAACAAGCATGTCCAAGAAAACTCTGAATCCCTTTGACAAATGTTGGTGGAGGTAGTTTTTCAATTGTTTCAATCTTTGCTTTGTCTACCTCGATTCCCTTTTGTGAGATCCTGTGTCTAAGAACAATGCCTTTCTGCACTATAAAATGGCATTTTTCCCAGTTGAGTACCAGGTTTGTATCTTCACACCTTTGTAACACATGTTTCAGATTTTACAAGCAGTGGTCAAAAGAGTCTCCAAACACAGAAAAATCATCCATGAATACCTCCATACTCTACTCCAGCATGTTTGAGAAAATGGCCATCATGCAACGCTGAAATGTGGCAAGGGCATTACATAGTCCAAATGGCATCCTGCGAAAAGCAAAAGTACCATACAGACATGTAAATGTGGTTTTCTCCTGATCTTCTGGGGCGATAGCAATCTGATTATATCCTGAATATCCGTCCAGAAAGCAATATAACTCATGTCCCGCCAGTCTGTCCAGAATTTGATCAATGAATGGCAGCGAAAAATGGTTCTTTCTCATGGCTTTGTTCAGCTTTCAATAGTTCATGCATACTCTCCATCTAGTCACCGTTCTTGTAGGAATCAGCTCGTTCTTTTCATTTGTGACTACATCGATTCCTCATTTCTTTGGCACACACTGCATAGGACCCACCCAAGTGCTATGCGAGATGGGGTAAATGATACCAGCATCCAACCATTTGATGATTTCTTTCTTTACAACTTCCTTCATGATTGGATTGAGTATCTGTTGATGCTCTACTGTGGGTTTGTATTCATCGCTCATCAGAATCTTGTGCATGCAAAATAATGGACTAATGCCTCAAATGTCTGTTATAGTCCAACAATGGCTCTCTTGTGTTCTCGTAACACTCTCAGTAACTTTTTTTCCTGCTCCAATATTAATGAAGAAGAAATAATAACCGGTAATTCAGAAGAGTTTCCAAGAAATGCATACCTGAGATGGATCGGCAGTAACTTCAGCTCCAGTTGTGGTGGTTCTTCAATTGAGGGTTTGATTCGGTCTTTCTTTGGGAGTTCCAGGCTTTGAACTGGTAGTGTTGATTTGAACCAAAATGGTTTGTCAAGATAGTTGATACATTCCAGGATTTCAGCATCGAGCTCGTTGTCAGTCATGTTGGTGATGCAAGCTTCAAGTTTTTTCCGTGGGAGTTGTATCAGTATCCTGAACGATACTATCAAAAACATCAATTCTGAAACATTCTTCCTCATTTTCATTACTTGGGAATTTCATGGCTTTGAAAACATTGAAGGTAACTTCTTGGTCCTGCACTTTCATGGTTAGTTCTCATTTTTGAACATCAATCACAGTTCTACCTGTAGCGAAAAATGGTCTCCCAAGAATGATAGAAACATCTTTATCTTCCTCCATGTCAAGGATAATGAAATCCGCTGGGAGAATGAGTTTGTCGACTTTGACCAGCAAATATTCAACAACACCTCTTGAAAATGCGAGTGTTCTATCAGCAAGTTGCAGAGAGACTAAGGTAGGCATTGCTTCTCCAATTTGCAGTTTCTTGTAAATAGAAAAAGGCATCAAATTAACACTAGCACCCAAGTCACATAAAGCCTTACCGATGTAATGTTCTCCAATGGTGCACGGGACTGTGAAACTGTCAGGATCTTTCAACTTTGGGGGAAGTTTCCTCTGAATAATGGCACTGCATTCTTCCGTCAATGCTACTGTCTCGTAGTCTCCCAATCTCCGTTTTCGTGAAAGAATGTCTTTCATGAATTTGACGTAGCTGGGCATTTCTTATAAGGCTTCTACGAATGGAATGTTGATATACAGCTTTTTGAACACCTCCAGGAATCGAGCAAATTACTTGTCCAGTTTTTTTTTTTTTTTTTTTTTTCTGAAGACGCTGAGGAAAATGTGGAGGTGAAGTGATTTGGTGTTTTTCTTTTGCTTCTTTTTCCTTTGCTTCTTTTTCCTCCATCTGTGGAAATGCATCTTTTGGAACTTCTTCTTTGGTTGCCTTGATTCCAACATCTTTGTTGATTTCAGTACCGCTTTTCAAGGTAATGGCTTGACATTGCTCATTCCCTCAGTTCTTTGGATTCAGTTCTGTATTGTTGGGAAGATTTTCTGGCGGTCTGTAACTCTGGGCATTGGCCAGTTGTCCAATTTGATTCTCCAGTGCTTTGATAGAGGCATATTGGCTCTGAAACATAGCATCATATTTTTTTAACTGAGTTAGCACTTCCGCTATTTCTGGTTCATTTGCCTGCTCCTGGCCTTTGTTCTGTTGCTGTTGGAATCCGGGTGGTGGATAGTTCTTTTGCCCTGAATTGTTGCTCCATGATAAATTGGGATGATTCATCCACCCTGGGTTGTAGGTGTTGGAATATAGATTGTTCCCCTGTCTGTTGAAATTGTTGACAAAATTCACCATTTCTTCAATTTGGTTTGGTTCTGGTGCTCCTCCATATGGTGAACTTGTGGCTCCAATATTGCCTTGCATACCGAGAGTCTCTATGAATTTGCATATCTGATCTAACTTGGTATTGACTGCTATTAGGACTATATCAGTAGCTTGAGTTTGTCATTGACAAGTATAGCCTTGATACGCCTCATGTGAACGTGTCAAAGTTGTCACAATGAGAAACGATTATGACTAAAATCAGGAGTCACGGTGAGTTTTCTTAATGTCTATCATCGGGAACTGTTATTCCGATTTTCTTGGAAAATCAAGATGGTTAGTGACTTAATTGCTAAGTCACAATAGATTATCTATATAAATATCTAGTTTAGGATATAATCTTGTAGAGAGAATTCTTTCTTGTTTTGTAATGATTGAAATGGTTCATATTTCGAAATTCTTGATAGACATTAAGAAAACCCCATTAAGATTGATATGAATTGGTTCATGTTTCGATATTCTTGCAACGCTGAAATGTGGCAGGGGCATTACATAGTCCAAATGGCATCCTGCGAAAAGCAAAAGTACCATACAGACATGTAAATGTGGTTTTCTCCTGATCTTCTGGGGCGATAGCAATCTGATTATATCCTGAATATCCGTCCAGAAAGCAATATAACTCATGTCCCGCCAGTCTGTCCAGAATTTGATCAATGAATGGCAGCGAAAAATAGTTCTTTCTCATGGCTTTGTTCAGCTTTCGATAGTTCATGCATACTCTCCATCTAGTCACCGTTCTTGTAGGAATCAGCTCGTTCTTTTCATTTGTGACTACATCGATTCCTCATTTCTTTGGCACACACTGCATAGGACCCACCCAAGTGCTATGCGAGATGGGGTAAATGATACCAGCATCCAACCATTTGATGATTTCTTTCTTTACAACTTCCTTCATGATTGGATTGAGTCTCTGTTAATGCTCTACTGTGGGTTTGTATTCATCATTCATCAGAATCTTGTGCATGCAAAATGATGGACTAATGCCTCAAATGTCTGCTATAGTCCAACAATGGCTCTCTTGTGTTCTCGTAACACTCTCAGTAACTTTTTTTCCTGCTCCAATATTAGTGAAGAATAAATAATAACCGGTAATTCAGAAGAGTTTCCAAGAAATGCATACCTGAGATGGCTCGGCAGTAACTTCAGCTCCAACTGTGGTGGTTCTTCAATTGAGGGTTTGATTCGGTCTTTCTTTGGGAGTTCCAGGCTTTGAACTGGTAGTGTTGATTTGAACCAAAATGGTTTGTCAAGATAGTTGATACATTCCAGGATTTCAGCATCTAGCTCGTTGTCAGTCATGTTGGTGATGCAAGCTTCAAGTTTGTCCGTGGGAGTTGTATCAGTATCCTGAATGATACTATCAAAAACGTCAATTCTGAAACATTCTTCCTCCTTTTCATTACTTGGGAATTTCATGGCTTTGAAAACATTGAATGTAACTTATTGGTCCTGCACTTTCATGGTTAGTTCTCATTTTTGAACATCAATCAAAGTTCTACCTGTAGCCAAAAATGGTCTCCCAAGAATGATAGTAACATCTTTGTCTTCCTCCATGTCAAGGATAATGAAATCCGCTGGGAGAATGAGTTTGTCGACTTTGACCAGCACATATTCAACAACACCTCTTGGAAATGCGAGTGTTCTATCAGCAAGTTGCAGAGAGACTGAGGTAGGCATTGCTTCTCCAATTTGCAGTTTCTTGTAAATAGAAAAAGTCATCAAATTAACATTAGCACCCAAGTCACATAAAGCCTTACCGATGTAATGTTCTCCAATGGTGCACGGGACTGTGAAACTGTCAGGATCTTTCAACTTTGGGGGAAGTTTCCTCTGAATAATGGCACTGCATTCTTCCGTCAATGATATTGTCTCGTAGTCTCCCAATCTCCGTTTTCGTGAAAGAATGTCTTTCATGAATTTGACGTAGCTGGGCATTTCTTCTAAGGCTTCTACGAATGGAATGTTGATATGCAGCTTTTTGAACACCTCCAAGAATCGAGCAAATTACTTGTCCAGTTTGTTTTTCTGAAGACGCTGAGGAAAATATGGAGGTGGAGTGATTTGGTCTTTTTCTTTTGCTTCTTTTTCCTTTGCTTCTTTTTCCTCCATCTGTGGAAATGCATCTTTTGGAACTTCTTCTTTGGTTGCCTTGATTCCAACATCTTTGTTGATTTCAGTACCACTTTTCAAGGTAATGGCCTGACATTTCTCATTCTCTCGGTTCTTTGGATTCGGTTCTATGTTGCTGGGAAGATTTCCTTGCGGTCTGTAACTCTGGGCATTGGCCAGTTGTCCAATTTGATTTTGCAGTGCTTTGATAGAGGCATATTGGCTCTGAAACATAGCATCATATTTTTTTAACTGAGTTAGCACTTCCGCTATTTCTGATTCATTTGCCTGCTCATGGCCTTTGTTCTGTTGCTGTTGGAATCCGGGTGGTGGATAGTTCTTTTGCCCTGAATTGTTGCTCCATGAGAAATTGAGATGATTCCTCCACCATGGGTTGTAGGTGTTGGAATATGGATTGTTCCCATGTCTGTTGAAATTGTTGACAAAATTCACCGTTTCTTCAATTTGGTTTGGTTCTGGTGCTCATTCATATGGTGAACTTGTGGCTCCAATATTGCCTTGCATACCGAGAGTCTCTATGAATTTGCATATCTGATCTAGCTTGGTATTGACTGCTGAGTTGGCTCAAACTTCATAAATTCCATCAATTCTTTGAATCATGTTCATTTCTGTTGGCCACAAGGAATTATTGTTAGTCATTTCTTCGATTAAGTCACGTGCTTGATCTTCTCCTTTTTCCATCAAAGCTCCTCCAGCAGCAGTATCAATTGTGGTTCTCATCAGTCCAGAAAGTCCATTATAAAAAGTTTGGACTTGAAGTCATTTTGGAATCTCATGGTGAGGACATTTCCAGAGCAAATCTTTGTACCTTTCCCAAGCTTCGTAGAGAGTTTCCGAGTCTTGTTGTACAAAGGATGTGATGTCATTCCTCAGCTTTCCAGTTCTGGCTAGTGGAAAATACTTTGCAAGGAATTTGGTGGCTAGAGTGGTGGCTAGAGTGTTCTAAGTTGTGATGGAACCTGCTGGTAGTGACTGTAGCCAAGCTTTTGCTATGTCTTTCAAGGAATATGGGAAAACACGCAGTCTCATTGCTTCTTCAGCTCCTCGGCTGTAATTAAAAGTGCCGCAAACTTCCAGGAAGTTGCTGATGTGGGTATTATGATCTTTAGTTGCATTTCCCCCAAACTGAACTGACTGCTGAATCATATGAATGCATGTTTTGATGTCACACGCATTTGCTGGTAAAGGAGGAAGTACAATACAAGAAATGAAGCCGTCGACCACCAGAATGGTTCTGTCTCGAATGGGCATTGGTGGTGCAACTTCCAGAGGTTCATGTTCCATGTTGACTAAAGCTTCTTAGCCTTCACGCCTTTCCCTTCTCAACTGTCTGATGGTTCTTTTAATTTTTGGGTCAAACGATCGGAGTTTAAAGCTTCTGGTTCGTCTCATGTAGTGTCTGAGAACCTGAAACACAAGAAAATAAAATATTAGGTTTTATCTACAAAATGACACAAAACACATTAAAATATTCACAAAACTCAAGAAACTATACAAAATATTAGGTCAAATGAGTGGGAAATAGTGATACATTTACCACTTATCAGGTTTCAAGTAAATTCAAAATTGTGGATATAAGTCTTTGGTCAAAGCAGTCGATATCTTAAATATATCAAATCCACAAGATAAAGTTTAAAGATACGTCGAGTATAAGGATTTGACCTTACCATGATCCCAGACTTGATAAGAAACATAGATATCGGAAGGAATGAGATGACATGCTCAAAGTGTATTCTAACAGGTTCATATGTTTTCCCACTTCATTCATCGACTAGCAAGCCATTTTGTTTGTAGAGGAGTGCTAGTGTGCCAACCAGAGGTGCAACGCTTGGTGCACTATTGCAAAGGAAAAATCAAGGAGGATATTCAAAAGGCTCACGAAAAATAATAAGCACATCAATGTATGTTTTA
The DNA here is from genome assembly GCA_019454045.1 of Zanthoxylum bungeanum. NCBI lineage: Eukaryota > Viridiplantae > Streptophyta > Magnoliopsida > Sapindales > Rutaceae > Zanthoxylum > Zanthoxylum bungeanum. Next base: position 28,518 of record SKCR01042617.1, read on the forward strand.
TTATTAGTAAATATTATTTATGTTGATAAATAAAATATTTGTTGCATGCATGTTAAAATTAATATAGATTAATTTAATAATATATTGTTTACATCAACAACGGCATAACCACGATTCTTAAAGTGGTTTTGGAAGAAAATTATAAATTCAAGTCACATGGATTTTTCTGCGCTAACCCCAAAACCTTACAGTGGTATCAGTAGCTTTGAAGTTATGTTGTTTTGATGAAAACAAATTAAAGCATGTATATAGGATCCTAATGAGAGATGTTAGGTTAGACTATTATTTTACATTGATAAAATCATTATTTTGGGCTGAATATTTTTGTGGAGATACTAGACATATTGACTAACGACTCTGTAAAATTTCAACTTAATCAGAATTCGGAAAGGTCGTCTGCTACACGAGACAATTTGTTGGACAGAACTTGGCAATTCAGGTTGGCAGACTCTGTAGGACCAATTTGTAAAATTCTGAGAGTTTTATGGATTTATTATAAATACCCAAAATGATCAGAGGTGAAAATTATAATTTTTTAAATTATAATATTTTACAAAATTTCCAAAATTAAAATTTGAGTAAGATTATACTTTCTTTTTCCATTAAAATTGTTTTTAGAAAGAATTTTAATAGAAATTGAGTCGTTGATAGTTTTGAACTAAATAACTTCTTAGGAAGTTAAACCCAAATAAAATTTTAATTAGATTAAAATTAAATCACCACAAGAATCCTAATACAACTTCGATTATATCTCTTAATTATTTGATATGATTAAAATATTAATTGATAATCAAAGTATAATCTTTTAAAAGTTTCAATATTAGTAATAGGATTATTCAAGCCAAAAAAGCCTAAGACCTTCTCGAACAAATAGGTACTCAAGAGAACTCTGTCACCAAGGCGATAAGAGCCTAAGAAGGTAAGGACTTAAATGGTCACACCGGACCCCCTCATCTACTGGGAGTTTTTCTCTAGTTACCGAATTATGAAGGAATGTCTTAAACCAAAAGGAATAGTCTTATTAAAGTGTTAATAAAAGATTAGGATCCCATCGTCTACAGCCAAACATAAAAGTTATGTGGTAAATGTGCTTGTACACGATGAAAGTATAAGATACAAAAATATCAAGACGCAGTGAAAGAAAAGACCTAAATCATATAAGATATGAATAATTAAATAATCCTCAAGATTGAATATTAATCATTTACCTTCCAATACAATCAAATAGCTCACTAAATATATTTTGGTTATCCCAAAACCCCATTAGGTGAGGGACCCTTATATGTTTAAGTACTATTTGATTTGTTCATTGATAAGTGTGGTTTATACCCATTTATTTATGCATTCTTAGCTTACTATTTTGTTAGTTTCTGTATCGTTTAATGTATTTTTTAGTTCTTTTATGTTTTGTTTGTAGGAATCATTGATACATGGATCTTGGGGCATTTATACGTGTTTTGGGACCATACGGACGTATCAGAAGCACGCAGGAAGAGCAGAAACGCGGAAAGCACAAATCTTGATAAGCTGCCACGCGTCGCGACGCGCCTTTTATGCGCGTAGCGACGCACCTTCGTGAAACCTGGATACAAAATCCAGTGAAATTAGTGCCACGGTGCCCATTTTCCAGCGCCGTGGTGCCCCGCAGCGACCAGAAACACTAATTTTAAGGTTTTTTCATGCACAATGACCCCAAAGCTCTATTATAAATACATAAGTTCGTCCAAGACTCAAGGAGGAGGCTAATACACAACACACAACACAAAACATAAAACATAAAACACTTATTTTTAAAGAGATCCAAGGAGGATGATTGAAAAACGACAAGAGGAGACGAAGACAGTGACGTTCGAAGAGGAAGAGATTCAATTCTAATTTTATCTTCTTGTTTCTTTCTTAGAACTCTAATGATTTCCATTAGATTTATGACCTGTTCTTATTGTTTATATCTTTAGTCATGAACTAACTCCTTAATTCTGGAGAATGATGTAACTGATGTTTGAACCTTTGTATCGTTTGTTAATATTGTTATGAAGTTGTATTTCAGTTTTATTATATTCTTTTGAGTTTAATGTTTCTTGTTTGCTGGCTACAAATTAAGATGATGCATGTTTAGAATCTATCACTCAGGAGAGGGGGATTTTGAATAGATTTAGAGAATATAACCTATGGATTTTATAGAGTTCGAGAGAATCTATAATTCCTTTGAAGTCGTTAACATAGAATCACAAGACGTAATGAGTTGTTAATTACTAGATTTTTATAGGGATATCGAAGTTTGTAATTGATGATATTTTCACTGATACTCGGGAGATGTAGTGAATACTTAGGATTCTTGACTTATAAACAATACAACTGAACAAGTTAATTGACATGACAAATACATTGGGGATAACTAGGTGAAATCTGACTCTATAATCTTTATCGTGTTAGTTTCTCATATCTAAATATTTTTATATATTATTTGGTTAATTAAATCTTTATTATTTATCTTCTAAATAAAATTAGGATTATCAATTGCAGTATTTAGTGCGAATTAACGAAATCCCAGTGGATTCGACACTATTGACTTATTTTTACTAAAACTTGACACTGTACACTTGCGGTATGACATAAAATATCACAACATTCGTATATGTAGCCTACTGATTGCAAACCCAAAACCCATTAGGTGAGGGCCAATCACATGTGTTACGTGATGAAAGGTGTTGGACCTAGCTTAACTAGTGAAAATGTCAAAATCCATTAGGTGAGATATTATTCGCTAGAGGTGGAAATGTTGAGCCTTGTATAGATGTATAAACAAAAAGAGTTTTGACTCATTGGAAATGAAATGCCAAAACCCATTAGGTGAGGCATGAAATTAACAATGAGACTCGACGTCCCACTAGAAATATATCCAATAATATTTCTGTTCCCGCATAGGGGAGTGTGGAATTCAAGTAAAATTAGTGGGAACAACATTATTTAAAAGACCTAAAATTTTGGTTAAATACTTATTACAAAATCATTAACATCTTGGATCACGAGTGTCTTTATTATGTTCTCGATATGAAAGATCCTGATCTCATTGATGATGATATCCCTTATGAAGAGACTGATGCTTATTATAAGTGGAAAGATGATGAGTTTAAGGTAAGAAGCTACATCAAAGCCTCTATGAGCTCAACTATACAAGAGCAATATGAGAGGGTGGACTCTTTGGTGGAAATCATGGAACACCTACAAGAGTTGTATGGTGAAAGTAGTGAAACTGCTAGATACGATGTAACTAGCAAGTTATTCAGGATAAAGATGAAGGATGAGACTCCAGTCTCCGATTATGTGCTCCAAATGATCAATTTGATTGATTAAACAGATACATTTGATCTATGATTAACGTTTAAGGTTAAGGTGGATTTGATCCTGGAGTCCTTGATCCCCACCTTCAAAGGATTCATTTCCAACTTCAATATGAAGAAGTTGATTAGATCAACTAGGTCACTTAGTGAGCTTCATGGATCAGTAAAGACCTATGAAAAAATTGAAAACATCTTGAAGGTTGAGAGAAATGATAAAAGGGACTGTTCTTGCTGTCTCTGGTCCTCACAAGGGCAAGAAAAATGAAAATGGCAAGAAACAAGCCTCCAAGAAATCTAAGCCTACTGGAGGCATATCGAATAAAATGAAGGAAAAGAAGGCTCGAGATGAGTACTTCTATTGCAAGAAGAAGGGACATTGGAAGATGAATTGTCATAAGTACCTTGCAAGCTTGAAAAAGTAAAAAGAAGGTAGGTCCTTGATAATTTTGTTGTTGAAATGGATCTTGGAATAAGTTTCATATATCATTCATGAATTTTAGATTCTGCTGCGACCTCATATATTTGTATGTCTCCGTAGATTCTAAAGAGCAAGAGGTTACCTAAGGAAATAGAAGTGGTTCTGAAAGTTGAGAATGGAGAGCTTGTCTCCGCAACCACCGTAGGGATGTGTCAACTTCCTATGCCATCGAGATATTTAATTTTATTAGATAAAGTTTTACATTTTCCTAGTGCAATAAAAAATATTATTTTCATTCCATTATTGACAAAATATAATTATGAATTTCATTTTATCAATGAGAAATGAAATATTTATTATCTAAATAAATTTGTTGGTATTGCACTAAAAGTAAATGGATTGTATGCCTTGCAAATGAATGAGAACCATAACAAAGAATTAAATACAATAACAACAAAATACCAAGAGATAATCCCAATTCAAGATTCCTTTGTCACTTAAGATTATGTCATATTGGATTAAAAAGAATTTCACAGTTGGAGAAGGAAGACTTACTTTCTTCATTAGGTTTAGAAACTTATCAAACTTGCGAATCATGTCTCAAAGGAAAAATGACCAAATCACCTTTTGTAGGACAAAACGAAAGAGCCAAAGAAACCTTGAAACTTATACATATTAATGTATGCGTCCCACTTAGCATAGTGGTCAAAGGTGGTTTTCAATACTTCGTTACTTTCACCGACGATTGTTCAAGATTTGAGTATTTGTACCTAATGAAACTTTTGAAAAGTTCAAAGAGTATAAGAATGAAGTAGAAAACCAATTAGGAGAATGAAGTAGAAAACCAATTAGGAAAAATTATTAAAAATTTACGATCTAATCATGAAGGGGAATACTTAAGTACCGAATTTCAAGATTATCTGAAAGAACGTGGAATAGTGTCACAGGTAACACCTCCTTACACACCTCAGTATAACGGTGTCTCTGAAAGGAGAAATCGTACCCTATTGGATATGGTACATTTCATGATGAGTTTTGTTGATATACCAACGTCATTTTGAGGATTTGCTCTTCAAACAACCTTGCATGTTCTAAATAGAGTTCTGACCAAATCCGCTCCCAAAACCTCATATGAGATATGGTATGAGAAACGTCATAATTTAGGATATTTGAAGATTTAGGGTAGTCCAACTTATATAAGGAAAGTCATTATGGAAAAGCTAGACTCAAGATCTGAAAAAGATCAATTCATAGGATATCCCAAGGATTCGATGAGATATTACTTCTACATTCCCTCTGATCACAAGATACTGGTAGTAAGAATGCTACCTCCCTTGATGACCATTTGGTTCAAGAAGGAAGTATTAGCAAAGAAGTGGACCTAGATGAGGAAGTCTCTCAAAAGGAGAATTCTGAAAAAATGAATTGACTCACCTCAGAAGGAACCAGAACAAGTAGAACAATAAGCACCTCAAGAAACACAACCACTTTGTAGATCACTTAGGAAATCTCGCATGTCATTGAGATACACCCTAGTCAATCAACAAGATTTTATCTTAATTAAATATTCTGATTTATTAACTTTGGGTTATTCCACTAAAAACCCGAAGTTGCACTCTTGTTGCCGCAGATGATATATTAAGTCGAACCAAGTCGGTGTCCATCGATATAGTCACTACATATAAATTAACCATTCACGAGTATCTCGTAATTAGAGTCGGGTCATAATGTCCGTTATACCCCTCTAATTATTTTTACCTTAAGTACCATTGATTCTCTAATGAACGATTTATTCATAACGGTTATGAATTTTAATCTTTCTATTCGTAATAGAAAGACTTGAGCGCTCTAATCGTTCAAGTACCAAATCAACCCTTAAGAAAGATACTATTATACTTCTCGCAAGAAGGAGTGAACTTCATGTCTATGTAAAACGTTCTCAGGTACACAATAGACCATGCCCCCAAAGTACGTAGCTATTGGTCGGGACTGCTACACCAACCTCACCTTTGTAAATCAAATGACATAACCTGTCATGCAGGAGTTCGTAGTACATTCAGGATTAAGATCAATTCATATATGACCATCTAGTAGATCGAAATGACTTTCTTTGTTTAATAGATATTAAAAGAATGTCATTTCCATATGGGTCCAGTCCTATATGATCAAATCATACAAGGTGCCTTCATTCTCATGTCTCTACATGGACGATCCCGGATCAAGGTCGCCATACAATTATAGAGTGGACCGCAGCTATAGATAAACCACAAACAAAGTACCCGTTTTGTTTGCTCTCTATGGACTATTTAAGATTACTAACTTCAGACTTAAATCCTATTGTGTATGACACTCATACACTAAGTCTGAAGGTATATAAGTAATTTAGGGTATTCAAGATAATTTATAATATGCGAATATTAAACAAACACTTTGATAAATGAATAATGCATCATTTTATTTCAAAAGCACATAACGCCGTTTACATTACGCGTAGCTCTAGGGCATACATCCCAACAGATGGGGCATAGTAAGAAGAATCAGGGGACTTATTTCTTGGTTCAATGGAAAGGTTGTGCAATGGAAGATGCTACTTAGGAAAAGAACATTACGTTGTGGCAATTTGAGATGGAAGTCCAAGTCTACATTGACTCAGTTTCGACGAGAGCGTCGTCTAGCTCATGTGTGGGTGGTTTGTTAGCCCCTTAGTTTGGTTGCTTGAGAAAATTGGGGAACGAGTGGCATTTGCTGTAATTTAGTCAATATTTAGGTGGAAATTGATAATTTTTAGTTAAAAATCATAAGATTAAAATTCCGAATACATAAATTGTAAGAAAAATAGGATGATATTTGTTGTATACAAAGTTAGAATATTTAATTGTTTTTTTTTTTTTTTTTATAAATGGCTTTTAATTATTTTGATTATTTATGTTACAAAAAGTTATTATATACACTACGTGAAAAAAAGTCTACATTGACGGTTAAAAACTGTCATATGAGGGGGTTTATGATAGTTTTGTAACTGTCATCGTAGGTGCAGTCATATCATGTGATAAAGAAAATTATGTCACATTAAGCGATAGTTTTTACCCATCATAAATCTATTATTAATCTATCACATCATATTTGGCGGGAATAGTTCATCAACCTTCGTTTTTGGTGTGTTTTATTTAAATTTTGACGGGAAATTTCAAAAATTTGGTCGGTAATTAATTAAAAAAAATTCCCCAATATGCGATCATATATTTCTATCACATGATATTATATTTTATAATAATATATGACAATATATATATCTATCATGAAAATTTTTATATAATAATAATAAATTCTAAATTACGTAAAATAGAATTGCAAATTAAATTCACCATTCATCAATATATATCAATGAACTAAATGTGTCTACTTGTACACACTCATGATTAAACAATCCAAATTCACTACATATATAGTTCTAACACAAACAATACAAAAGTCTTCAAATAAGCATCATTAAGAACAATCAACAATGAAGTAAAGTATCTTCAACACAAAAGTTGTCTTCATAAACAAAATTTGATATAACACTCGGTAGCAACGGGAAAATTTTCAATAGCCACGTAAATCCATCTAATACAAACTCTTTCAAAAAGAACAAATAATATATTTACAATTCTGAACCAACCAAGCAATTTTGTACAAACTCTACCATCTTGCTAAAGCAGAGACTTTTTATTTTTCCAATTTCAACTAGCTAGTTTGCATCCTATTTGAAACAATTCTTACTAAAGGAAATGGTGGTGGCCAAAATCAAGATGGATTTTCAGCTTCACAATAATTTTCAAAAGGTCAATAGAGAGGAGACTCTAAACAGACACAAGTTAAAGCGAATGTACCACACCTAAGCGAATGTTCCTTTACATTTTTAAACTGTTTGAAAACTTCATTTCACATTACCATCAACATTGACATGACACTACATCGAAAAATAAAATATTATTGTATCCAAATAAATACAGTTATATGAATTATAAAGAATGAAAGAAAATGAAAACAAACGTTATAATGAGGTCTTTCAAATCATCGGCGGGATTTCTGCGAAAATGATCCAAATAACAAAAACATCATTTTTAATTACATCAAAAATAACTAACACCCAGTGAAAATGATAACGAAAAAATTACATTAAAAAACATCATTTTTTATAATTAACCAAACATTTAAAAATTATCTTTTAACCAAAATGTAATTTTGTCATCTCATCACAAATCAAACTATAAAACCAAAAAGAATCTTAGTCAATTTACTAAATTATACCGAAAAATGTAAATTAATAACAAAAATTTTGATATCAAATTAAATTTATTAAAAGCTTTTGAATAATTATATAGTTTATACCAATCTTTGGTGTGAAAATGATAACAGAATATAATACTGGAGGAAACAACATTAAGGATGTGTTTGGTAGAGTATTGTCGGAAAGTATAAGTTAACTTATAAGTTATGGAACAAACATTGGAGTATAAGCTGACGTCAAAAAATAATCTCATGTTGTGAGATTATGATTTTATGAACATTAATGGTAGCGTTAACTTACCCGTTTGATGGAACGTTAAAACGCTAGCGTTAATGTGAGATCACGTTTTTATCCTATTGAAATTCTTATCCCCAAAAATCAGTAACCACTCACCACTCTCCTTATAAAACTCAACCACCCCTCCTATTTAAAAACAATTAACCCTAACCTATTCCTTAAGTGTGTATTTGTTGTGAATCAAATATAGAGTAAGAAATATATTGAATTGCCTTCCAGAGATCAGTAGCAATCATAGAGAAAGAGAGAGTTGAACAGTTAGAGAGAGAACAAACACGTAGAGAGAGAAATCACAAAACCAGTAGAGAGAGAAAGTTGGGAATGAGAGAGAAACGGCTCGTTCGATGCCTTCCGGTCATCATTTCGGGCAAGTGACCACATCTGGAGAATCCCCTCGTCGAGATGAAGCCAACGCCACCGGTCCGATCACCAGAAACCTCTGCACGCGCCTTCACGCGCTATCCACGTGCCGCAGCATCATCTTTCCACGCGCCCACGCGCTGCCGTGCGTGACCGACACCTCCTGGACCAGAATCTTCCCATCATCGAGATACGCGGGTTAGATACCTCGTTTGCCCAATTCAGACCTTCGTTTGTCATGAAACGAGCCTAGAACGAGAGTTAACGGTGTTCGATCGTTCGTTGGTGATCGTCGAGCGTCCGCCATTACCACCACTGCCGTTGTGATCTTGGTGACGTGTTCTGTCCGTGGACCACCTTATTCTGAAATTCTGAAGTTGTTGGAGCTCGGTACGTTATACTTTATAGTTTTAGGGGTGTATTTGTAATATTTTGAGAGTTTTGGACTTATTTGTAATTGGCATGTTTAGAGACCTAAATGAATAAATTATGATTTTTAGTGAGTAATATGAGATAATTGGAAGTTTTTGGACCAAATGGATAATATTGGAGAGTATTGAGGTTAAATTGTAAATTTGGAAAGTTTATGGGTAAAATCATAATTTTAGTAAAATATAGGGACCTTATCGTAATTTTATACTTTTTCCAGATTTTAGCGAGGACATATAGATATAGAGAGTTTTGCGTGGATTAAGGTAAGTACAAAGCATGATGATTCCCCTAACATAAATGTTTGTTGATTGATGTTTGATATATGAGTTTACGTAATATATATGAATATATTATATATATGTGTTGGAAATTTGATTAAGTAATCAATAGCATGAGAACATAAATTGTGAATATAAGTATTGGGTATAAATTGTATGCTTGTACTATGAATTGAAGTATTTAAGTATTATGTGATTTTGAGATGAGTTAATGGATGAAATGCGATGAGATGTGTTGTATTGGATGTTGTGTGAGATTGTTGTTAAGCTGCCAGATTCAGTATGATAATGGTCGGATATGCAAGATTATACGAGATTAGCAAAGGCGTGTGGTTCAATCCCCCTCTTGCACATTTATGCGGGATTATATGGTGGGAAACCTTGGGGGTAAGAAAGGGACTCTCCCAATGGTTTCAATCCATTATTATACCGAATCCGGATAGCAAACCTTATTTGATTGAGATGTGTTGTTGTGAGTATGTTTTGCCTGAGTTAACTGATATATATTAACTGTTGTTTTCAGATATTAATTATATATGTATTTATATATATATATATATATTTGTTTTGAGGTCATGTTGAGAGTATGAGTGTTTTTACTTATTGAGCTCTTTAAGCTCACCCTCCATTTCCCAAACATCCCAGGTTTTTCGTCAGTACAACAGTAGCAGTATCAGTACCAGGATTTGACTCGTTTACCACAGCCGTCGGTCGGGTTGGTCCAGACATTTCTTTTGGCTTTTGAGATAGGACATTTAGGATAATTTCATGTTTTCAGACACTTTTGGTGTAAACATTTATTTGAGATTTATTTGATTGCATTTTTATGGAATATTATATTCTTTGCGAACTTTGGTTCAATTGCATGACATATAGGTGCTCGAGCTGAAGTGTTTCGCGGACCCCTTTCTAGGGTTGGGCCCGCATTAAGGAGGGGGTCGTGATAAATTTTGGTATCAGAGCGAAGGTTATAGATTTTTTAGACACCTTGCATTAGATGAGGGTATTAAATAATAGTTTTGGGTTCGTAGAAAAATGTCCGGACGTGGCTGTAGTACTGGTACTCAACGTGTGAGATGGATAGTTTAACGATATGTGAGAATGTCGAGTATTAGTTTAAAGAGACCTCACACTTAGCCGGTAGATCTTGAATTGGTTGCAGCTTCATCTGTTGTGCCACCGAGTATTGAGCATAACGAAGGTCCTAGACCTATACCTCCAGAAGTTCCGACAGTCACCCCATCGTTACTTATGCAATTGTACCTAACCGTATTCAGGTGACTATACCTACTAATCTAGAAGATGTGTTGGGAAGGTTTATTGATGTAGTTGTACAGATGGTTTCCAGATGATCAGCAACTAATGTACCTTCGAGCACCGGTGGTAGTACGAACAAGCTATATAAATTCCTTAATTTGAGGCTTCCTCAATTTCATGATACAGCCGATCCCCTTGCTGCTGAGAAATGGAAGAATGATATTGAGCATATATTCAGTGTGTTAGACTTGACAGATCAAGAGAATGTTAGGTTGCTGCCTTTATGATGAGAGGTGAGGCGGAGACCTGGTGGAAGCACACCGAGATTGTACTGACAGTTAGATTGAGAGCACCAGATTATTTGAGAGCTGATGAACTTAGAAGACCTCAGTATATCACCTGGGATATGTTCGAGGAAGCCTTCAATGAGATATACTTCCCTTAAGCTTATCATAGTAAGCAGCGTTGTCAGTTTGAGCATATGGTTCAGGGACCATCAGAGACAATGATGGAGTGTGAGAGGCAGATGATTTCCCTATCCCGACACTTTCCAGAATTTATTCAGCGAGAAGAAGACAAATGAGAGAAGTTCAAGGGCGGGCTCAGACAAGAGATTAGATCACGGATCTCGATTTTGGGGAAGCTGCCATATATATTACTAGTTGACAGGGCTATGATTTCAGAGAGTGACATCAGGGTCGAGAGATAGAACATAGCAGTCTTTCGAGAGAGCAGAAAGAGGGGACGAGATGAGTTTTTCTGATAGGAGACAGGACAGATCTAATAGTAGATAATATTCTCCACATCCGAGACATAGCGGGTTACCACCCAGAGTGCACCTCCTAGAGGTCAATTCTGTAGGAGTCAGACTAACCAGGTTCATAATAGGGGCAAATTATCGTTTGTTGATCAGAGTGCAGCGAGTGTAACATCTCGACCGACTAGAATACGCCGATGTCATAATTATGGTCAGGAGGGTCATATCAGCACACAATACAACAAAGTAAAGAAATGTTACGAATGTCAGCAGTTTGGACATTTGGCCAGAGAATGTTCCGCTTGTGATATATCGTGAGAAGTTGAGCAACCGACAGGAGGAGCAATGACAGCAGGACGTGGTAGAGGGATCAGTTCTGGTAGTAGTCATGGGCGAGGCACGGGTTTCACACAGGGCAGAAGCAGAGGGACTCCGAGTGGAGCAGATGGTGGTAGATGACAGACATCTCAGGCATATAATGCACCTACAACATTCATGAGTTTGAAGAATATGTGTTTCAGTCGTATTTGGATAAGTTTGTTATAGTGTTTATTGACGACATCCTTGTATATTCGTCCTTCCAGATTGATCATGAGTAGCACCTTCGATTGGTATTAGATATTTTGAGGAAGGAGCAGTTATATGCCAAGTTCTCTAAATGTGAGTTTTGGCTGGACATAGTGGTATTTTTGGGACACATCATCTCAAGAGAGGGTATCTATGTAGACCTGCGGAAGGTTGAAGTAGTTCTGAAATGGGAGAGACCGAGTAATTCTCTATTATTGCCGCTCTGATGACTCAGTTACGAGAAAATAAGTACCATTTGTGTGGACTGGAGATTATGAAAGGAGCTTCCAGATTTTAAAGGAGAAATTGACTACTGCACCAGTACTCACTCTACCATCTGGACTTGATGGATATGTGGTTTATACGGATGCATCACATCATGGATTAGGATGTGTGTCTATACAGCTTGGGAGGGTGATTGTGTATGCTTTGAGACAATTAAAGACCTATGAGAATAATTATCCCACCCATGATCTGGAGTTGTCAGCAATTATACATGCTTTTAAGATTTAGAGGCATTATTTATGTGGTGCCAAGTGTGAGATTTATACCCGACCACAAGAGCCTGAAATATCTTCCCACTCAGAGAGAGTTGAATTTGAGATAGAGGTGTTGGATGGAGATCCTCAGTGACTATGATTGTACTATTAATTACCATCTGGGGAAGGCCATTGTAGTTGCTGACGCACTCAGTAGGAAGAATGTGGGTAAACTGTAATTTCTGAGAGCTAGACAGAGAATGTTTGAGGAGATGGCGACGTTACGTTTGAACTTTGAGGTATCTGACAGAGGATGGCTTCTTGCTCATATAAAAATCCGGCCTACACTGTAGATAGACTCAAAAAAACACAAGACGAGGATGAACAACGCAAGAAATGGAAATCAGAGGCTGCATAGGGAGAAGGTACTACTTTCAGATTGAGTTCAAATAATGTGTTACTTTTTGATGACAGAGTTGTGATGCCATATACCGGAGCACTTAAGCAGGAGATTTTGGATGAAGCTCATGATGTCCCATATAACATGCATCCTGGGAGTACCAAGATGTATCCGAATCTGAAGAAAACTTACTGGTGGTTGGGAATGAAGAGAGAGATTGCAGAGTTTGTATCTCGTTATCTGGTTTGTCAGCAGATCAAGGCAGAGCATCGACACCCAGCTGGATTACTCCAGCCTCTACCTATACCTGAGTGGCCGTGGGAAAACATTGCGATGGATTTTGTAGTAGGACTACCGAGGACACATAAAGGCTACGGTGTAATTTGGGTGATAGCGAACCGATTGTCTAAGTCTGTTCATTTCCTTTCGATTCGAGTTACGTGGGGACCATAGAGGCTAGCAGAACTATATGTGGAGCAAATTGTGTGGTTACATGGAGTACCGACATCGATTGTATCAGATAGAGATGCCAGATTTACTTATCGTTTTTTGCAGGGTTTCCAGAAGTCTATGGGGTCGAAGATTACTATGAGCACCGCATTTCACCCTCAGACTGACGGGCAGTCAGAGCGGACTATTCAGACATTAGAGGACCTACTGAGATCATGTGTATTAACTTTTGTGGGAGGATGGGATGGTCATTTACATCTGATAGAGTTTGCTTACAACAACAGCTTTCAGGCGAGCATCGGTATGGCTCCATTTGAGGCATTGTATGGGAGGAAGTGCAGGACTCCTGTTTGTTGGGGCGAGGTTGGAGATAGATAAATTCATAGTTCAGACTTGGTAGATATGACATCTGAGAGGATCAGACTTATCCAAACTAGACTGTTAGAGGTGCAGAGTCGACAGAAGAGTTATGCTAACAAAAGAAGAAAGAACCTTGAGTTCCAAGTAGGGGATAACGTTTTCTTGAAAGTCTCCCATTGGAAGAGAGTATTGAGATTTGGCTGGAAAGGAAAGTTGGCACCGCGCTATATTGGTCCTTATGAGATATTAGAGAGAGTGGGAAAAGTGGCATATCGTCTGACATTACCACCGGAGTTAGAAAGGATTCACAATGTGTTTCATGTGTCAGTGCTGAAAAAGTACGTACCAGATCCTACTCGCATCCTAGAGAGCCAACCGTCGAATTGAGTGAGAATATGACTTATGAAGAAAAAACCCGTGAAGATTGTAGAGCGGAAAGTCCAAGAGTTGAGATCCAGAAAGATCCCCCTATAAAGGTCATGTGGACTAATCATCACATACAAGAGGCGATCTGGGAAGTGGAACAAGACATGAGGGAGAAGTATCCAGAGCTATTCGATGATTGAGAAATTTCGAGGACGAAATTTTTATAAGGTGTGTAGATTGTGAGATCATGTTTTTATCCTATTTAAATTCTTATCCCCAAAAATCAGTAACCACTCACCACTCTCCTTATAAAACTCAACCACCCCTCCTATTTAAAAAACTATTAACCCTAACATATTCCTTAAGTGTGTATTTGTTGTGAATCAAATAGAGAGTAAGAAATATATTGAATTGCCTTCCAGAGATCAATAACAATCATAGAGAAAGAGTGAGTTGAACAGTTAGAGAGAGAAACAAACGCGTAGAGAGAGAAACCACAAAACCAGTAGAGAGAGAAAGTTAGGTAGGAGAGAGAAATGGCTCGTTCGATGCCTTCCGGCCATCATTTCCGGTAAGTGACCACATCTGGAGAATCCCCTCGCCGAGAAGAAGCCAATACCGCTGGTCCGATCACCAGAAACCTATGTACGCGCCTTCACGCGCTATACACGCGCCGCCGCATCGTCGTTCCATGCGCCCACGCGTCGCCGTGCGTGACCGACACCTCCCGGACCAGAATCTTCCCCTCGTCGAGATACGCAGGTTAGATACCTCGTTTGCCCAATTCGGACCTTCGGTTGTCATGAAACGAGCCTAGAACGAGAGTTAACAGTGTTCGATCGTTCGTCGGTGATCGTCGACCATACGCCATTACCACCAATGTCGTTGTGATCCTAGTGACGTGTTCTATCCGTGGACCACCTTGTTCTGAAATTCTGAAGTCGTTGGAGCTCGGTACATTATACTTTACAGTTTAGGGGTGTATTTGTAATATTTTGAGACTTTTGGACTTATTCGTAATTTTGCATGTTTAAGGACCTAAATGAATAAATTCTGATTTTAGTGAGTAATATGAGATAATGGAAGTTTTTGGACCAAATTGATATTATTGGAGAGTATTGGGGTTAATTTACAAATTTGGAAAGTTTATGGTAAAATCGTAATTTTAGTAAAATATAGGGACATGATCGTAATTTTATACTTTTTCCAGATTTTAGCGAGGACATATAGTGGATTGAGATAAGTACAAAGCATGATGATTCCCTTAACATAAATGTTTGTTGATTGATGTTGATATGTGAGTTTACGTAATATAATATGAATATATTTATATATGTGTGTTGGAAATTTGATTGAGTAATCAATAGCATGAGAACATAAATTGTGAATATAATTATTGGGTATAAATTGTATGAATGTACTATGAATTGAAGTATTTGAGTATTATGTGATTTTGAGATGAGTAGATGGATGAAATGCGATGAAATGTGTTGTATTGGATGTTGTGTGAGCTTATTGTTAGTTACCGGATTCAGTATGATAATGGTCGGATATGCGAGATTATACGAGATTAGCAGAGGCGTGTGGTTCAATCCCTCTCTTACACATTTATGCGGGATTATATGTGGGAAACATTGGGGGTAAGAGAGAGACTCTCTCAATGATTTCAATCCATTATTATACCGAATCCGGATAGCAAACCTTGTTTGATTGAGATGTGTTATTGTGAGTATGGTTTACCTAAGTTAACTGATATATATTAACTGTTGTTTTTCAGATATTAATTATATATGTATTTATAATATATATTTTGTTGTTGAGGTCATGTTGAGAGTACAAATGTTTTTACTTACTGAGCTCTTTAAGCTTACCCCACATTCCCCAAACATCCCAGGTTTTTCGTCAGCGCAACTGTAGCAGTATCAATATCAGGATTTGACTCGTTTACCACAGCCATCGATCGGGTTGGTCCAGACATTTCTTTTGGCTTTTAAGATAGGATATTTAGGATAATTTCATGTTTTCAGACACTTTTGGTGTAAACATTTATTTGAGATTTATTTGATTGTATTTTTATGGAATATTATCTTCTTTGCGAACTTTGGTTCAATTGCATGACATATAGGTGCTCGAGATGAAGTGCTTCGCGGGCCCCTTTCTAGGGTTGGGCCCGCTCTAGGGAGGGGGTCATGACAGTTAACGTTTCACCTAACACGCCTTAAGTTAAAATGGGTGAGGTTTTCACTAGCGTTCTTGTTTCATTCCGAAGAAGGAAAATATAGAACTCGCTTTATGGCATGTCCATTTGATTAAGCCCATATAATAACTTGCGGTTATCACATTATAGCTGTGGTGTCGATTCCTCATAGAGATGGTTACATGAACTAATTTACTCAAATAAACGTAAGCAATAACTTAAATATATAAAATGATAGAAATTGTAATTAAAGTAAAGATAAATAAAATAATGAAGATATTAAAAGATAATGGCAGAGAAAATAGCAAAGCGTCGGAATCCCTCTTGCATCAAACTCCTATTTCAGTCTTAATAATTCATATTACTACTCAGTTGAGGGTTTCACATCCCAAACCAACAATCGGAACATATTTAATTCTACGCATATTAAATTCTAATGTAATTAATGATTATTCTCCATGTTAACACACACAAAAGTTATCATTACGAGCTATCTAACGTCGATAATATACCATCAGGCAACTGCAGCAGAAGACCAACACGCAAAACAACTTTTACCAGTCACAATTAAATTCGCAAACCACACATAGAAGAAGTATGACTGGATCTATATGAGATTTGACAAAATATAATTTCTGGGCTAAAGAATCGAAAGATAATAAAGAACAATAATATCAATTTTATTAAACGATTAAAAGGTACTCGTAGGAATCAAAAACATAAATAATAAAAGTCAACACAAGAGTTCATCCCTAACTTTGCCTAAGGGATTAGTTCCCCATAAAATAAATAAAAATAGCCTGGGATTGGAGAGAAATATCACTTTGAATCATCACGGCTCCGCGTCCCGACTTCTATTAAATATCGCTCTGAATTTTTTCTTGCAAAATAGGAAGCCCAGTCACGTGCATGGCAGCTTGTTGACTTAATTTCCAAGTATTTGTTTTGATCCTGCGAAACAAATAAGAAATCGGTAAAATAATTGAAATGGTAAATTATTTCCTAAATTAATATTAAGGTAAAAATTATATTAAAAATATAATATATAAAACTTAATACTTAACACTTTCTAAATTAATATGATGATAAAAATTATACAACAAAATATAAGGTATAAGACTAAATACTTAGCAATAAATCCGAATAAGTAATATTGAAAGTGTATTTTTATGCACTTATCACCTAACACGCTTGAAGTTAAAATGGGTGAGCTTTTCACTGGCGTTTTTGTTTCATTCCGAAGAAGGAAAATATAGAACTCGCTTTATGGCATGTCCATTAGTAATGATGTATTTAAAGTTGTGCAAAAAGGAAATTTCATTGATATTGTTGAGGAAAACAATGAGGAGTCTAGTTTGAGGCGTGTGTTACACTTTCTTATGTTGCCCCCACTATGTGTTGTAAGGGTTGTCCCCACTATGTGTTGTAAGGGTTGCAAATAAATTTACTTTATGATACAATAAAAATTCAGAGATACAACACAACACTTTGTTGAATTTCTACTTGAAAACTTATATGAGATAATTGTTATTTCATATAAAGAAAATTGTATCCTATGTATGGGCAATCAAATATTGCTTCCAAAAGAAATAACATTTAGTCATATTTTTTCGAACCAGAGACTTATTGTCTCGACAATGAGAGTCAGAATGCTCCTCATGTCTTCAGGTCTCATTTCCGCGACATTGAGGATCCATTATCATAACAGTGGGAGTTAGAATGCTCCACATATATTCAGATCTCATTGTCGTGACAATGGACATGTCTCATCTCGGATGCTTCAATGTATGGCAATAACTGAACCAACATGTACTTATGATATTCATATTATATAATATTTATATTGATAAATTAATCATCTTATATTGAATATATGTCTGAATTCAACAATAGATATGCCCTAACTTTCTAGCATGTGTATTAGTAATTATGCATTTAAAATTATAAAGAAAGTTATCAAAACGAATCGAATCAATATATGATGGATTTGTATTCGATTCGTTTACTAAACGAATCATAAACTAATATTCGTTTAGCCTTAACATGATTTAATGACATAAATTATCGTAATTTATTACATTAATTATTTATAAACACATGTTTATAAAATACGAAGGTAAAAGATTTACTAAAAACGAAAAACCAACTATATGCAACATTATGATTTATGTGGTTATTGGTAACAACTTAACGAATTATTTAATTGAAAATTAAAAAAAAATAGTAAAAGGAAATCAATAAACGAATATTAAATGAATTTGTGAGCCTAAATTCATATTAGATCCTTTTAATAAACGAATTGAATCGAACCGATCCATTTAATAAATGAATCCATTTTTCTAAATTCATATATATATATATATTTGAAATCATTAGAAACTCCACTGCTAAACCACCTCGTCCGGGTTTAAGCGGAGCAGGAAAAATCCTCGGTTGTCCCAGACTCTTACAAGAAACGTACTCTCTAAATTCGAACTCATGACCAGAAAGTCAGACCCTAAACCCTACACCACCAAGCCACATCCATTGGGGACTCTAAATTCATATTCGCTATAAAGCAGATCGAATTAAGCGAATAAACGAATCTTGATGCAAATTGCCACCTATATCATCCAAGTTTATGATTAAATTAGGAAATCACATGTATAACATCTCATATAACCAGATTACAGAGTAATACAAACAAGAATTATATCATACCAAATGTATTACTGATGGGCCTAATGGCGGATTTATTAAGACAGTTGCCCTCACTGGACCCATAAAAAAAATTATTTAATATTTTATAAATTTATTATATAAATATTTATAGAAAATAGCAATATCAAATAACACATAAATACATTTATTTATTAATTTTTTAAGTTTTAAGTTTTATTTTTTTAACATAATATATAGGTTCAAGTCCAAATTAGTTAAAAGAAATCCAATACACACTTTTGCATCAATTTCATTATTAAACATGTCGAAATTAAAACAAATAATGAAAAATAATAATCATTCTTTCCATAATTCCCTAATCTCTACTGATTTCTTCATATTTCTTCAACTTTGTTTTTTTTTTTCCACTGCAATAGCAAGCAATCAACGATTCAATATTTGACTACATTTTTTTTTAAAATCCACTCATTTATGTATTTTTTTTCACTTGCAAAGGAATAGAGATTCCATTATATTTAAATTAAAAAAAATATGATTATGCTTAGGTTTGGTTATTGAAATTATAATTTATTAATATATTTATAATATTGTTTTTTACTAAATTACGTCGTATACAGTTGTAATTATAAAATATTCACATATCAATATGAATATAAATATTTTATATGTTTTTTATTTAATTTTGCCCCCACTGACTTGATTTTCTGAATACGCCATTGATGGGCCTACGACTCCAACAGGAATGAGTTAACCCAACAACATAGGGATTTCCAACAATCTTTGTAACATCTCTAATCCGGGAGATGCTACCGAGAGGGAATAGACCGTATGATCCCCATAAGCCTCTGATTTCTGATAACTGCTATTCTTATCTCATATATATATAAACACATGCATGGGACCATAGCCCAACTCATCAACCATGTATGCATAATATTCTTAATACTAAGTACTCTGTTTAAATACACATTTCAACATTGGCAATAACTTCTATAATGCAATATACATGTGACCATTACTCCATAACATATATGTTACAAGACATTCTCTGACTCTAATTGAACTGGACTTAATCTCTGACTTGACCTGGTGGACTAAGAACCCTAGTGACTGCCTTCAGTATCCATCATCTCGAGCTCGTCCTCCGAGTAAACATGTAAGACAAAGAAACTAGGAGTGGGGGCTAGATCGTCGTACGATCTAAGTGAGTGGACGATTTAAAAGTAAATACTAAAAATGCTTTTAAAAGTCCATGATTCTAAAATCATATTCATCTCAAATCATTTTCCTGAAATCTCTTCTATTAATTTTAAAACATCTTTCTTTCTGGAAAACTTTTCTAAAGTTTACTTTTGAAAATCTGGTTCCGAAAACCTGTATTTGGAAGGTCTGTTCTGAAAGTTATCTCTGAAGTATCTGTTTCTGAAAAATGTTTCGGTAATCTGAATATGAAAAACTGTTTTCTGAAAACTAATCTATGTATGTGAAAAACCTGACGTATGGGGGAGTTACGTATCGTCGTCCCCCCATACGCCTAACTAGAGCCAGAAGTGGAAATCCATAACTTTGGGGCGTTACGTATCGTCGTCCCCCAAAGCATGTCACTCAAGTCCCTAAAACTAGTGGTATTGGGGCGTTACATATCGTCATCCCCCAAGCCACTGAACTAGAACTAGGGGTGGGGATCTATGTTACCCTCCAAGCTCTAAAACTATGATATAGGGGAATCTATTATCCCTAGTCCTGAACTAGGATCTGGGGGCGTTACGTATCTCCGTCCCCCAGTCCTCTACATGTGCACATGTGCTCTCCGTCAATTTCATAATTGAATCAAGTTACATATTGAGGTGAGTTTTTTTCCTCATACCTCGAAAACATAAAACCATGCTTCTGAACTCATTACTTTCTAGATCATTTCTCAAAAAATTCTTTATCAAAATATATCTGAAAGTAAACTCGGCTAACGCCATAAATGCGGAAAAATAAGTCTGATGTTAAAAATAATAAAATGAAAATCAACTTAAGGAAATAGTGTCAACTCACTGGTCTGAAATTTGGCTAGTGCTATGTCACTCGTCGAAGGGAATCGCAGTTCTTGCGATGATCTATAATTGAGAAACTTAATTAGAATATAAGTCATGGAATATGCTTCGGAACTAGGTTAAATATAATCATTTAAACACTTATTACCATTTCAAGACTCATGACATCTATACTACGATGTAATATATGTATACGGGCTAACACGTATATATGGCCCTTAACACGCTAGGGTGAATTTGGAATGAACTAGAATTGATTTGGGGAAAATTCTGTATTCACGTCACGACGAGGGACCTTGCGCATCGCGAAGTGCACAATTCCAGAAATGTATGCACTAAAATTTCCAGGTCGCGTCGCGACGCGGCCAATCCATAAATGAATCTGCCAAAATTTTCCAGTACGTGTCGCGACGCGCACTTGATTTCCAGTTTTATGCACTTGTCTTCTCAATCCCATGTTACCTAAATACATCCTCAATACTACTATATCTAATTTATTACACAAACCATTCCATTAAGCCTTAATAAACATCCACAACACTATCAATACCTCACTCAATATCAACTTATATATATTATATGAACTTCACTTAGTTTATACCCAAACATTTAACAAGTTAGGGTTTCCCCAATCACTATTTTCTTAGCACAACAATCACTCAATCATCATCATACTCAAACTCTCAACATGCTACAATTATCAAATCATTAAAACTCAAAGTATTACAATTTGGGTCATGCTTTTCTTACCTCTTTTCCTTTGATTTTCATCACTTCACCAAGCATTAATTGTTGCTCATCTTCTTTTTTGCTTCTTCTTCTTCTCATTTCTTCTTTTTTTTTTCTCTTTTTTCTTCTTTCATTCTTCTTCATGTTTCTTATCTTCTTCTTCCTCTTTCTCTCATTCACGTTTTCTTCTATTATTTTTCTATTATGTAAGTATGAATAGTACCACATATATATACTAGGACTTGTTTGATAATTTTTGTGTATAATTTGATGAAATAAAATTGGAAAAATTGAGAAGTTTTGATAATTGTCTAGACTCATCCTCGGGTACTATTCACCCCGATTTTTGAGTCATATTTTGACCTACTTCTACTTTTAATTTGGAAAAATATTCAACGCAGAAGTTGTAGGTCTCGATCTCAGATTTCCGACGATATAAAATTCATAAAAATTGGAGTTCGTATGAGAAAGTTACGTCCCAAATACTCTGGGCTATCTGGAGTAGAACATCGTACCATTTAGTATCGAAATTTTCGAAGGTTTAGCCGACTGTTCACCAAAGTTATTTCATAAGTGCAAATGTGTCTAGACACGATTTATATTATGTGATACACGTCCCATAAGGTAATGGTAGTTGATATTTTCGGTCGTTATAAATTCTCCCCCTAAATAGAATTCGTCCTCGAATCTTTTCTAATACTGTGCTTGGTATTGTAACTTATTGAAACGCAACATGATATAACCTTGTTTCTTAAGGTCTGAACTCTTGTTTTCCTTAAACTGGTATCCGGGGGTTACTTCTTTCTATCTGACACTCTATAATTATCTTTCATTTATTTATTTCTTCTCTTAAAGGCTTAAGACTTCTTGATAACTATTCATTTTGTACTTGTCTCCACGAAAGTATATCCAACTTGTAGAATCTCAAATGATTTAGTTACATTCATGCTAATATGGATCTATCTACGGTTTTTCTACAGGAATTGCTTATTTTCATCTCTTATTTCTCTTGCTAGGTTATTATCAACTCTTAGATATTGCTTGGCTTCTGTGAGTCCTTGCAGCTGTCTTAGGTTTATCATACTTTGTACCACAACCAATAACCTTTTTCTATTCTTGGTCTTAAGTATACCTCAAGTTCTTCACTTCCTTATTTATTATAATTCCCTTAATGGTCTTTCTAAGTGCATCTTAGATCTCTTCTTATCCAACGCCTTCTTATGCTAATGGTCTTTCATGTCCATCATAACTTGAAGCAATCATATTTAAAGATGCTCCTTATTGCAAATAGAAACACTAGTCCCAATACGCTTCCAGTTCTACTTGGTCAGTTAGAACTGGGTTTTATTCTCTTAGTTTGACTACTTAATTGTCTATTTCTTATTGCTGACTTCTAATAACTTATGGGCTTCATCCTCTAGATTCTGCTGTCTTCATCTTTATATTTGTTGCTAAGATAAATCTGATTGTCCTTCCTTTGTACCGCCTTATTTCTTAACATTCGTATTCTTATAGTTTATTTCTTAAGTTATTCTTATATTCACACTTTAGTTCTTTTGGGTATCTCCATGTTGTTCCTCAATAAATCCATTCATTGTTACATTCTTTTCTTATTACACAGCATAGGAACTCATTAGTTTTACTTAATACCTTTCTTTTATTACTGTCTGATAGAATTCCAGTCTTATTTCGACATTTATAAAATCTATTATCCTGTACTACTACTAATCTTAACTTTGTAAAGTTTATTCTTGTATTTGTGTACCTTTATCATCATCTATTTAATATCTTTTCCATTGTCGTTTTACTAGGACAGTCCTATTTCCAAGTATTTTTCTTGTCTTCTATCTTCTTTTATACTTTATTCTATACTTAGAACTTCTGCAATCTATGTCCATGTTTCCTTACCAGAAGGATATTATCTTTACATGTCTCTTACCATGTTAACGTTATGCTTCTGTATTCTTGTTTCTGGTAATCTAATACTCTATCTCTTCATAGTTCCAACTAGACAACTTCTCTTTTAATTCTCTCGTTTAGAGTTATTTTCCTTTTCTATTATGCTCTTGTACTATATTGAAAGATTGTATGCTCCGATCTCCTTCCATTAAGCATTTACTTGTTCCTATGAGTGTCTTAAGGAGAGCTTTGAGGTCCATCTTTGTCGCTATCGTATGACGAGGGTTGGGAGGGTGGGGCTTGTCTTAGAGATTTCTAGTTGCGGTGTTCTCACTAGTTACATGTGCTACAATTGTGCATGCCGCTTATCTATGAGCTTAGGACTCTCTTATCTGCATATCTAGTGTTAACTCCCAATTTAGGTTCTTTTGTTAATAACCATCTGGACTATCTCTTTCAACTTTACCCATAATTTTTCTATAGCTATTGGTTATACTACCTCTTACTGAGAACTTTCATAAGGTTCATACTCTCTCAAACTCCTACCATACTTCTTATGTTATACTTCATTACTAAGTTTTGCTATGTTATTTGGCTTTCCTCCTTATCTCGATTTCTTGACTCTCTTAGGTCACCCCTCCCTTGGAAACTCCATATTTACAACTAATTATGATATTACTACCATATCTTTAGCTTGGGTAATGCATTCTTACTAATCCTTTCTTTTCTGGTATAATGGGAAACTTTTTATAAGTTGGATGCTTTACTCCTGAGTTGCTATGTGGTGCTTACTTTATTCTCTTACCTTTAATTCCTTGAAAGCTTTTCGCCCTACTATGAATCAGGTTATCCCTTATGTACTTGGCTAATCTTATTGTGACTACAAGCTACTCTGTCTCGTTCAAGATATTACAATCTTCTGATTCTTATCTAGGTCTTGTTGAGCTTTTGGGTTTGGCTGTCACATAATCTGTTTATCTTGTCCAATGCTCTTCTTTACTTATTCATCCTCTCGTTGGGCTCTAAATTGTGGGTGAATACACGATTTCTATGGTCATCTGAAAATAAAAATTTCTGTTAACTGCTTAAGTCCAACGATGATCTAGTTGGGTATCTACACACTTACCAGGGTCGGAGTTACTGAACAGAAGAGTCATCGCTTATTTTACTGGGGTCTGTACTGACTACTCTAAGTCTTAAGATTTCACAACCTCCTTTAATTATGCTGAGGTTCCCATCTGTGTAGTTGTCTTTAAATTTCGTTATCTATGATA
Organism: Zanthoxylum bungeanum; assembly: GCA_019454045.1. Lineage (NCBI taxonomy): Eukaryota > Viridiplantae > Streptophyta > Magnoliopsida > Sapindales > Rutaceae > Zanthoxylum > Zanthoxylum bungeanum. Next base: position 53,355 of record SKCR01042617.1, read on the forward strand.
TTATAGATACTGGCCTTTCTTACTGCTTTGTACTTCTCTATCCTATCTATTGGATTTATGTTGTACTACTGTAACCGATGATGGTTCATTCTCATGGGCTATTTTCTAGGTCTTTGCTCTCTACTTTTACTATCGGTTACGATTATGCTATTTAATTTTTATTTGTTCGTGCTGGTAATCTTGTTAACTCATGAGTACCTTCAATCTCATGGGTCTGTCTTCTCTAAACTCACGTGGGTTTCTATTAGTATTGGTCTGAACTATGAGTTCTACTATGGTTGGTCTATTCTATGGACTATAATGAGTTCTCTCATTTCTACCTTCGGAGGATTTTTAGGTCATTTTCTGGATGATCTATCTCCTCATGGTCTTATGTTTCCATTTCTTAAGGTAGGCATTCGTTGGGTTTTCTTACGGTTGCCTTTATCTAAATTAGAAAATGATGGGGCAAACCTCTACGTCTCAATTGTTATCGTGATCATTGTTCTGAACTTTGTGTCCTGATAGAGTCTATTACTCATATAAGATAGGTATGGGATAGACTCCGTCAGGACAACTTTCTTTCTGAAATCACTAGGTAATGAGGATTTTGGTAAGTCAGATCTTATCTATATTGTTTCTTTGGTTAGGGTAACTAATCACTTCCCTTTACGTCTTTCATTTTACTTGCTCACAAATCTAGGTTTAGGTATTCGGAACTTCCATATCTTTTATGATAGTTTGGGTTTACTGGAAACTCCATTGACTAATCCTGATCTTTACTTCTTTTCTTTTTCTGAATATTTTCGCCATTCGGGGAAAACTTTGCTATCTATAAGAGATGCTTATGGCTATTGGGTCGAACTGGTATAGCTTTCTGATGGAAAATGAATCTTAGTAGGAAAGAAGAAATTTTCTTCAGGTTTACTCAGCATTTTACTATTGTTCAGGCTTGCTATATGCTCTTTACTTCCACAAGTTCTGATGTTTTCTTGATCGTCTTTTTTTGTACCTCTATCTTTTTACTACCTCTGATTACTTAGATCATCTCTACCTTATCCTTTCACTTTTCTTATAGATTTTTCTTTATCATCTACTTCTTTATCTTCCCCACTTACTGTCTCTGGTTACTTGAACATCTAGGTATCTTTCCTATTTTTCTTATTAGCTTTCTCTTTCTCTTTCCCTTTCCCTGGGTAGGTATCCTTAAAACTTTTCTATTTCTTTCTATCTCTTTACTTTTCTGTCTCTGGCTGTTTAAGCTTCTATGCTTCTTTTCTTCATTTCTTATGGATTTCTATTCCCACTCCACTAAGTAACTATCGTTAGTACTTGTATTTCCTAGGTTCGTAGCTCAGCTTAATCTTGAATCATCATGAAATGATTCTTAACTAGAGTGAGAATTAGGGTGACTTATTGGGAAGCAACTTAGATAGCCTTGGGCATGCTTATTAACCTATATATGGAGCTTGATGATGTACTCAAGGATCGAATACTGGAGAGGTAGTGCCTCGTATTTGGGTATCCTGAACATACTGTATATACCAGACCCCAACACTCTGCCCACTGCAGTCACTAACTCCCTAGACCTTGCTCTGATACCATCTTTGTAACATCCTCAATCCAGGAGATGCTACCGGCAGGGAATAGACCGTACTATCCCCATAAGCCTCTGACTTCTTATAACTGCTTATCTCACATATATCTAAACACATGAATGGGACCATAGTTCAACTAATCAACCATGTCTGTATAATATTCTTAATACTAAGTACTCTGTTTAAATACACATTTTAACATTGGCAATAACTTCTATAATGCAATATACATGTGACCATTACTGTATAACATATATGTTACAAGACATTCTCTGACTCTAATTGAACTGGACTTAATCTCAGACTTGACTTGGTGGACTAAGTACCCTAGGGACTACCTTCAGTATCCGTCCTCCGAGTAAACCTATAAGACAAAGAAACTAGGTGGTGGGGGTTTAGATCTTCGTACGATCTAAGTGAGTGGACGATTTAAAGTAAATACTAAAAATGCTTTTAAAAGTCCATTATTCTAAAATCATATTCATCTCAAATCATTTTCCTGAAATCTCTTCTATTAATTTTAAAACCTCTTTATTTTTCGAAAACTTTTCTAAAGTTTACTTTTTGAAAATCTGGTTCCGAAAACATGTATCTGGAAGGTCTATTCTGAAAGGTATTTTTGAATTATCTTTTTCTGAAAATTATTTCTGTAATCTGAATCTAAAAAACTGTTTTCTGAAAACTGAACTTTGTATGTGAAAAACCTGACGTATGGGGGCGTTAAGTATCGTTGTCCCCTCATACGCCTAACTAGAGCCAGAAGTGCAAATCCATAACTTTGGGGCGTTACATGTCGCCGTCCCCCAAAGCATGCCACTCATGTCCCTGAAATTAGTTGTCTTAGGGCATTACGTATCGCCGTCCCCAAGCCACTGAACTAGAATTGGGGGTGCGGATCTATGCTACCCTCCAAGCTCTGAAACTAGGATCTAGGGGCATCTGTCATCCATAGTCTTGAACTTGGATCTGGAGGCGTTACGTATCGCCGTCCCCCCAGTCATCTACATGTGCACATGTGCTCTTCTTCAATTCCATAACTGAATCAGTTTACATAATGAGGTGAGTTTTTCCCTCATTCCTCGAAAACATAAAACCAGCTGCTCTGAACTCATTACTTTCTAAATCATTTCTCAAAATATTTTTTTATCAAAAAAACATATCTGAAAGTAAACTCAGTTAACGCCCTAGATGCGGAAAAAGTAAGTTTGTTGTTAAAAATAATAAAATGAAAATCAACTTAAGGAAAAAGTGTCCACTCACTGGTCTGAAATTTGGCTAGTGCTATGTCTCTCGTCGAAGGGAATCGCAGTTTCTGCTATGATCTATAATTGAGAAACTCAATTAGAATATAATTCGTGGAGTATGCTTCAGAACTAGGTTAAATTTAATCATTTAAACACTTATTACCATTTCAAGACGCATGACATATATACTACATTGTAATGTATGTATACGGGCTAACATGAGTCCATTAGGATGGCCCTTAACACGCTACGATGAATCTAGAATGAACTAGAATTGATTTGGGGAAAATTTTGTCTTTGCGTCACGACGCGGGACCTTACGCGTCGCGACGCGCACAATTCCATAAATGTATGCACTAAAATTTCCAGGACGCGTCGCGACGCGGCCAATCCAGAAACGAATCTGCCAAAATTTTCAGTACCCATCGCGGCGCAGACCCCTTAGGCATCACGACGCGCACCTGATTTCCAGTTTTATGCACTTGTTTTCTCAATCCCATCTTACCCAAATACATCCTCAATACTACTATATCTAATTTATTACACAAATCATTCCCTTAAGACTCAATAAACATCCACAACACTATCAATACCTTACTCAATACTAACTTATATTTATTCTATGAACTTCACTTAGTTTATACCCAAACATTTAACAAGTTGGGGGTTTCCCCAATCACCATTTTCTTAGCACAACAATCATTCAATCATCATCATACTCAAACTCTCTACATGCTACAATTATCAAATCATTAAAACTAAAAGTATTACAATTTGGGTCATGTTTTTCTTACTTCTTTTCCTTTAATTTCCATAACTTCTCCAAGCCTTAATTGTTGCCCATCTTCTTCTTTGCTTCTTCTTCTTCTTCTTCTTCTTCTTTCTTCTCTCTTTTCTTCTTCTTCATTTTTCTTCTCTTCTTCTTCCTCTTTCTCTCCTTCACGTTTTCTTCTCTTCTTTTTCTATTATGAAAATGTGAATAGTACCACATATATATACTAGGACTCGTTTGATAATTTTTGTGTATAATTTAATGAAATAAAATTGGAAAATTTGAGAAGTTTTGAGAATTGTCTAGACTTATCCTCGGGTACTATTCACCCTGAATTTTGAGTCGCATTTTTGACCTACTTCTGCTTTGAATTTGGAAAAAATTTCAATGTGGAAGTTGTAGGTCTCGATCTCACCTTTTCGGTGATATAAAATTCATAAAACTCGGAGTTCGTATGAGAAAATTATGGCCCAAATACTCTGAGCTATCTGGAGTAGAAGATCGTACCATTTAGTATCAGAATCTTCGAAGGTTTAGCCGACTGTTCACCAAAGTTATTTCATGAGGGAAAATGTGTCTAGACATGATTTATATTATATGATACTCATCCCATAAGGTAATGATAGTTGAGATTTCCGCTCGTTACAATCTTTCTTTCTTCTATTTAGTACAAAAGTAATTGCCCCGTTACCATTGAGAAATGAGATCAATAAGCTTACCTTATGGAATTTCTCAACAACATGAACATCATCATTTGTAATCATCAACTTTTGTTACAACTTTACCAGAAAAGAGTTCATACTGCCATTACCAGCAATAGGGAAAAATGAGTTAAGATGTGCAATCCAAGCACTAAAAGAATTAGCCATGGTTATCAGGACGCATTCATCATGATTATTTTCTCATACACAAAATGTTATCATGCATATAAATTAAGTATTAGATGTTTTGATGTTCTCGAAGTTGCTTCCGAATAACCCGAATAACTTTTCAGTATCAGTACTATTTTTATGTAACAGCTTTCATGAACAGCCTTTAGTATTTTTAGCGATATCTTGAGTTATGTATATCTGTTTTCAGTGATTTCGATGGCGTTGGAATGCTTAGACATAAAACTACAACTCTCATGTTAAGAATTTCCCTAAATCCTTGAGTAACTAAGTCAAATATGGGTCTTAATTGTAAGTCATTGTACTGTGACGAATTTGAGTGGTAATTACAACATGTGGATTTTATTATATCATTATTTAATTGGAAAATACCAACTATTTATGGACAATATAAATTGGTTTCTCGTTCTCTCATCTCCACCACTTCTCATGCCAAAACTCCATATTCTCCGTCTTTTTTTTCTTGTATCTCCATTGCATGGTGAAGATTTCTTGCATTTCCAAGTTCTATTAGGGCTAAGTAAGACCCTTATTCCTTATCTTGGTGATGTTGTTCTTGCATTCTAGCACAATCACTCAAGTTTATCTTGTAATTCTATGGAATTCTCAAGATAGGTTAATGACCATTTAGTATGATAGAGACAATTAGAGTGTTGGCCATGCCTTCATTGAGCTTACTTTCATGATTTGTGGGTGTAATTAATTGAATATAAATCCTTAAGGTTTGGGTTTGTTGATGTCAGGAAATTCCTTTGTGCATTTTGGTGAGATTCGAACATGATGAAGTTTTGGAGGATGCTATTGTTGAACTTTTTAAATAACCCGGTAAGTTCAGGGTCGATCCACATGAAATAAATTAAATAGGATAAAATAACAATTCAACTAATAAAATAAAATACTAAGTTTAGGTGATTCACTCTTGATATTTCAAATATAAATAATTTTTACTTTTTATAAAATATAAATATAATTATTTCACAATCAATTTATTTCATAATTATCAAGTATTAATTATGCCAACACATGTAATTCATTCTGTCGATAATTAGTCACGCCAATGTACTAAATATGCCAAAAATATATAACCAACCATAAAGGCGGTGATAACATTTATCTATAACAAGTCCAGTTAGATATTCAATTATATCAAATATATAAAACAGCCATATAGGCAGAACCGTATTGTTTATAATTTATTCAAAACTTTAATAGTCCAAACTCTCTCATTTATGAGATTCAAGTATTATCTGTGTCAATCAGGGATTGTCTACAACTAGTTAAGAGTTCTCGATAAATTAGAAAAAAAATATGAATTTTATATAGGAGATTATCACAATTTATAAAATATAATACAAATAAAAATCATCTATATTTTCATACCACTAGCTTCACCATTTACCCCAGCATGATACAAATTAACAGAATAATATATAAATAAAAACACTCATAATTTAATCATAAAAGAAAAATAAATTACAAAATAAAGAATACGTACAAGAGCTCATCCCACAAAGCCTCAAGAAAAACCTGTTGAAATTTTGCTTCCTAAATGAGGTGCTAAGCACCTCTTGCAAGTTGAGCTTGCAATTTGCAAGTAGAACTTGCAATTGCTTTCCACCGAAAGGTGGAAAGCAATTATAATATTTTTTTTATTCTTTTTTATTTATTTTTATTCTTTTGTCTTTTTACTTTTGTCTTGTCTTGTTTTATATATTTATATAAAATACATGTGTAGTTAAATACATCATAAGCTCATTTTGTCGTCAATCTAAACACGATGAATATTTTCAAAGTCTGATTTGAATCTAGCTGTCACACCCTTTTAGGTTTCTGGGTCTTGGAATTCAAATTTCATGTCCATTTTTCTATTGGGCATCCGAATCAATATTTTACCTACACAATAAATAAAAATCACAAAAAATATATAAAACATAAATTTAATTATTATTTCACAAATGTCCTAAATTAAGGGGATAAGTGGACCTGCAGTATGGAGTTCGATATAGGACCGGTATGAAACTAGCTCGATTTTCGTAACTATGTAATCCCATGTAGACTGGTATGAAGCTGGTATGGAAATCGATATTAAAGTAGCCCGATTCTAGAAGCTGTGTCAAGTGTTTTTCCTACCGGTATGCCGATTTAAGGCCGGTATGCCGGTCATAGATGAATCAAAAAAGGCACTCAATTATACCAAATATATAAAACCAGCCATATAGGCGGAACCGTATTGTCCATAATTAATACATATCTTTAATAGTTCAATTTCTCTCATTTATGTGATTCAAGTATTATCCGTGCCAATCATGGACAATTTATAGCTAGTCAGAGTTCTCAATAAACTGGAAAGAATATGAATTTTATTTGGAAAATTATCACAATTTATAAATATTATATAAATAAAAATCATTTATATTTTCATACCACTAGTTTCAGCATTTACCTCAGAATATATAAATTAGCAGAACAATATATAAATAAAAGCATTCATAATTTTATTAATAAAAGAAAAATAAAGTACAAAAGAAAAAATACACAAAAGTGGTCATCCCACAAAGCCTCAAGAGAGACCTGTGGAAATTTTGATGTCTAAATGAGGTGTTGAACACCACCTTTTGCAAGTTGAGTTTGCAATTTATTTTTTTTCCTTTTTGGTTTTTGCTTAAATTACTAGGGACTAGTAATAAGCTTGTTGGGGGAGTGATGAACACTAAAAAATATACATTTATTAAAAGAATAATTAATTATTTTACACTTGTAATTTCATTAATCCACTTAATTTAGCACATTTGTGAAATAACAATTAAATTTAATATATTTTTTGTGATTTTTTGTATTGTGTAGGTAGAATATTGTTTCGGATGCTCAACGGGAAAATAGACATGAAATCTGAATTCCAAGACTCGAAAACCTAAAAGGGCAAGACAGTTAGATTCAAATGACTTGGAAAATATTCATCGTGTTTAGATTGACGATAAAATGAGTTTATGATGTATTTAACTACACATATATTTTATATAAATATATAAAACAAAACAAAACAAAAGTAAAATGATAAAATAATAAAAAGAAATAGAAAAAGAACAAAAAAATATACATATATAATTGTTTTCCACTGAGGTGGAAAGCAATTGTAAGTTGTGCTTGCAAATTGCAAGCTCATCTTGCAAAATGTACTGAGCACCTCTATAAATAGAGATGTTCAGCACCTCATTTAGGTAGAAAAATTTCCACAGGTCTCTCTTGAGGCTTTGTGGGATGAGTTATTGTGTGTATTTTTTATTTTGTAATTTATTTTTCTTTTATTAATAAAATTATGAGTGTTTTTATTTATATCTTATTCTGCTAATTTGTATCATGTTGGGGTAAAGGGTGAAGCTAGTGGTATGAAAATATATGTGATTTTTATTTATATTATATTTTATAAATTGTGATAATTTTCCAAATAAAATTCATACTCTTTCCAATTTATTGAGGACTCTCGACTAGCTGTAGATAGTCCCTAATTGACACAGATAATACTTGAATCTCATAAATGAGAGAGATTAGACTATTAAAGATATGAATTAATTATAGACAATATGGTTCCGCCTATATGGCTGGTTTTATATATTTGGCATAATTGAGTACCTAATTGGACTTGTATAGACAAATGTTACCATCGTCTTTATGACTGGTTTTATATGTTTTGGCATATTTAGTACTTTGGCAAAACTAATTATCGATATGACAAATTACGTGTGTTGACATAATTAATACATGATAATTATGAAATAAATTGATTGATAAATAATTATATTTTATATTTTATAAAAAAATAAAATTATTTATATTTGAAATATCAAGAGTTGATCACTTAAACTTAATATTTTATTATATTATTTTTTATTTTATTTGTTGAATTATTATTTTATCATATTAAATTTATTTCATGTGGATCGACCCCGGACTTACTGGGTTATTATATTACTTCGACACTCTTATACTTGATAGTAAAGAACCACTTTATGAGTGTGTCAAGTTTTTGAAGCGAAAACTAAAAAGGAAAAAAATCTTATCCAAATTAGTAATTGTTTTCTTTCTTTATAAAATATCAAATAAGTAAATCTTCTTGTACATTTTACCATTTTTCCATACACACATGAGACAAAGTATCAATCAATTTATTCTGCCCACGATATTCATAGATCTTATTAAAAAAAAATTAATATCTTTGTCATAAGTTATATCATAATTTACACCTTTTTGGCAATAACAGTTTATTTATATACAAAAATATATTTTTTTAAATAATAAATCTTCAACCCTTGTAACGAGTTTTGGGTCAGTGACTCTCAAACCAGCTGGCTTTAGGACACTAGGTTATAATACACCCATACAGACTTAATTGTTCGGATCTCATATACCAAAAGAAAAGTGTTTGATTTTCTTAAGCTTTCTTTTTAACCTATTTAACGAGCTTTGGGCTAGTGACTTCCAGGCCCATTGGCCTTAGGGCACAAGTGTTAAATCACCCTTACGGATAAAATTGCTCGAGTTAGAGAGGCTACGATCGAACTTATTCACACTCATTTTTTTCCTCATTTTTTTAACTAAAGCTCTACCATTTTACGGGAACAATCACTGCTTGCTAAGACATATGTCCGGTTACTAAGTACACACTTGGTAATTTTTTTTTATTTGCTTTTTTTTTAAATAAAAACACAAACTGTTAAGGTTGGTGCTCGGAATGCCATTTCGGATTGTATTTATGTTTGATTCATGATTACGAGAAATTCATTTTTCCATAATATTACTTATTTATGGTAGTACTTCTTGCTTTTATATACATATTCGATCTAATTACAATTAGATTGAAACTAAATATGATTTAGTGATATGTATATATTAGACAAAGATCCAATAATATATGTTGTAGTGCGCAGTTACAAAATAGTTTGTAATTGACATTGGGAAGTGTCACTACTAGAAGTATATTATCAAATAAAGTTCCTGGTCAAGATTTACTAACACGGGTCGGTTAGTAAAATCTTCTGAGACCAGTACATGTCGTATATCGAGACTTGGTCCGATGATTTATCCCAATGAACCATGAGTCTTGGGAGACTCGTATAAATATGTAGGTGTTTATTTGATAAACACTGAATGACTCACTGAAGATTTCCTAATAAATTGTACACCAACGTCAATAGGAATCTTCTCGAGTCGAAAAACATAGTGGTTCTTCTACTTAAGATACCACTGTGGATATATGAGATATCCTCCACACTTTGATGGTAGTCACGTCACCGATCTATTTAGATCAGACTTCCGCCTGTTCGTTGGGTGTGGACTGATGCTCATGATATCCCGTGAGCATCAGATAGAATCCTTCAGTCCTGTGTACAGGGCATAGGTATCATATACGTATTTGCGATCTAGTAAATCCATGGTCGGGTTATACTTCAGAAGTGAGTTCCGAGTGTTATTTAGAGATCGTAAATTTGAAAGTCGACTATATTATACCTTAGGGATTTGACGTTCTTATCTATATCTCCGGTATAATATTGATAGCCTGTGACGGAGGGATTATACGTATGCAATGACCTCGACTTGCATAGTGTAGCGAGATTATCTATGGTCTTCATAATTTACGAGTAGATGAATTATGGACACGAAATTTGATTTCGTGATGGATAAACCTAAACTTAGAGGGTCCCATAATATGAAGTGTACTCGTTGAGCACTTGGACAACTCGTTATGAATAATACAGATTATTCATAATACTTCATCGGATTAAATAAGTTAATTCGAATCATTTAAATGGTTAAATGAAAATACATGTATTAGGTAATTTTGGTCATTTAATAATTAATATGTATTTGTATTTGATACAAAATTTGATTTGATACATATTAAATAATTGTCAAATGAGATTTTGACACATGTCATTAAAATATGTATTTTGTTATTTAATGTAAATAAAAATACATATATAGATATTTATATTAATTAATTATTTAGTTATTTAATTGTTAAATAATTAGATAATTAGAACTTAAATATCATATCCATAAGTCATAATTATTATGATAAGTGGTGAGATATTATTGGTAACAAATGGCATGATTTTTTAAGCTTGAAGTGTTCAAATTGAACAAGTAACTTAAGGCTTATTAAATAAAATTTGAAAATACCAAAATGCCCCTCCCTCCAATTTCGCCCCTAGCCATATATAAAAGGGAAAATTATTTTCTCTTTCATGAATTTGTCATGGCCAAGCCTCCATCATTTTAGAGAGCTTCCAAAATGGTTCTTGAGAGAAAACTTGAGAGAAAGTGAACAAATCAAGAAGAAAACTTAAGAAAATTTGGAGTTTTTGAGGTAATCTTTAATATTCTTAAGCTTAGAAAGTTTGTTTCTTATTCTTGAGTATCTAGAATAATTTTAGGGTTTCTTTCTTTCTTGGATTTTGGGGCTTTTTGATTTGGAGGATGGATTTGGAGGCTAGATGCATGTGTGAAATTAGATTGAATAATATTAGTGTAATATTAGTTCAATTTTATCATTTGATGACTTGTTGCCATTCCATAGTGTTATGACTACTCTTGTAACTCTTATAATTTTTCGAGTTCTTCATTTGTGGTGACTTTGGTTGGTGTAAATATTAATATGATTAATATTGAGAAAATTGGATTTAAAGCAAGAAAAATGATAATTTTGGTTACCAAAATAGATCTTGAATTTCTGTGATTTTGGTGATGAAAAGTATGTTGTATAAATGTATTGGATGTGTTTTGGGCATTGGAACATTTACCAGAAATTATTTCGGAGTGAAAATATGCGAAAACGGTGAAAAACGGCATTACCGGGTGAGTTTCGGGCTTACCGGGTGTCCTCTATCCAAAGAGTGAATTGGTCACTGTTCGGGTAGCCTATGAACTGCCCAAGTACTATTGGGGCTGACCTGGGCACCCTGTCTGTATTGGTTGGTCGGTTCGGACAAAAACGTATTTTATGCTATTTTACCGAAAAATATTTTCGTAAAAGTTTTGTAGTGTTTCTAGATTATAATTGTCGTTATTTGATATCGAATAAAAATATTTAGGTGAAATATGAATGAATTATTCATATAGGATATTGAATAATTTATTCAGTAAGTTTTAAAAAAAAATTAAAGTTACGATTTCGTCTGAATCGCGCTTCCGCATATGCCTTTGAGAAAACCCCAACAAAAATGATATCAGAGCAGGTCTAATCCTTTATCCATTATATTTGTCATGCTTGATATATGATATATAATCCAATTTTGATATTTACACATGCATGTAATTTAGATGTTTCTTAATTTTTCGATTCTACGCTAACGGAAAACATAACGGAGATTTAATGGTTTAGTGAAGTTATGTTTTCCCAGGTAGAATTAAACTGTTGAGAAATTGATCTAGATTAAATTTTACATTTGATGTAGAGCAAAACCCTCTTTAGGAATATACCCGTTTAAATAAGGCATTAAAGTAACTAGTATTAGGAATACTTATTTCTTGGTCCGCCTTGTCAGTACGGATGTAAATTATTTCCAGATGTTGTAGCTGTATCGTACCAAAGCTGTGCAGTTATTGTTAGGGTTGGTGCTCTGAGCGCCAATTTTATTATATATTTCCCTGTAAATACTAATGTAACGTTTTATTATGAATAAAATAAACAGTTTTTATTATATAACATCCTCATTTATATGGTAAAGACGTATCATAGCTTAGAATGATTAGTTATCATAATGTTACAAAAGTATCGCAACTGACATTGAGTTGTATCATGACGTCGTCATTCTTAGACAGTTCCTGGTCAAGGTTTACACCACTTGGTCAGTAAAGTAAACCCGTCGAGACTGGTACATGTCGTATATTGGAATCTTGGATTCTGATGGTTTCTCAATGAATCATGAGTCTTGGACACTCGTATAGACGTGTAGGTGTTTATACCAGATAAATACTGAACGACTCACCAAAGATTCTTAATGGATGGTACACCAACGTCAATAAGAATCTTCTCGGGTTGAGTGAGCATAATGATTCTTTGACTTGAGATACCATTGTGAATATATAAGTTATCATCCATACTTAGATGACAGTCACGTCACCGATCTATTTAGATCAGACCTCCGTCTGCTTGTTGGGTGTGGACTGATGCTCAGGATATCTTGTGTGTATCAAGAAAGGATCCATCAGTTCTGTGTATATAGCATAAGTATTCAATATGAAATTAGCAATCTGTTAAATCCATGGGCCCGTGGTACACTGTAGAAATTAGTTCTAAGTGTTATTAAGGGATTGCTAATAGAAACATTGACGTGATTATATCTATAGAGATTTGACGTTTATATCTATATCTCTAGAATAATTCGGATACCTGTGACAGATGGATTATACATATGTTATGACCTCGACCTGTATGGTTCATAGAGTTTATTTGTGTTCGTCATAATTTACGGGTGGGTGAATTATGGACACGAAATTTGATTTCGTGACGGATATGCCTGAATTTAGAAAGTCTCACTAGTGAAATATACTCGTAAAGCACTAGAGCAACTTTTATGAATAATACTGATTATTTATAAGTCGTTTAACAGTTAAACGAAAAATACATACGAAGTGACCTAATGGTCATTTCCTAATTAATGTGTATTTGTATTTAATATTTGATATTATTAAATACAAATAAATTAATTGTCAAATTATGATATTTGACATATATCATTATTACATGTATTTGAGATATTTAATGTAAATATAATACATATATTTAAAATATTTGTATTTAATTATTTAATTATTTAATTGTTAAATAATTAAATTAATTAAAAACTAAATATCTTATGCTGTGATTAATGTTAGGAAATGACATGATTCTATTGGTTCACTTGTAAAGTTTATTTTATGATAAATGTTATCATTTGAAACAAGTAAGTTTAAAGCATTTTTCATTTAATGTTTTGAAATAAAAATTGAAAAAAATATCATGATATTTCTTTCACAAGTTTCGGCCAAAGCAATTTTTAACAAAAGGGTTTTGTTTTCACTTTGTTTTCATAACAACAAGTTACAAAATAATTACAAAAGGGGTTTGAGAAAAAAGTTGAAGAACAAAGAAAGGAAAGCTTGGAAAAACTTGATTTTTGTAAGTCTTTCTTAAACTTTATCAACTAAGAAACTGTTTCTATTATTCTTAGTTTCAATTTGTGTTGCTAGGATATTATCTCTACTCTTTCAATTTGTAATTAAATGGATGGAACTTGTTTGAAAGATGCTTGCATTTTTGATGAATAAAGAAAGCATGAAATTGGTTCATTAGCTTTCTTTTAGCCATTTGAAGGTTATGTTGCCATTCTAGAGTAGCTTAGCCTCTCATTGATGACCTAGAATTATTCTTGAGTTGTTTCATGGTGGTGAGACTTGTTTGGTGTGGTAAGAATTGGATAAAAGTATTGAATTTGTTTAATTTATTGTATTTTGTTAATTTGAAGTAATTGTAAAATTAGGGTTCATAACCCTTTCTAAATTTGGGGTTTTTCATATATGTGATGTAATTTTATGTATATATGATGTATGTTAAATTTGGATATATTGGATTTGATCTTGACATGTTTTGAACAAAAAATGACCAATTTGCAATTCCTGGAAAATACTGGGACCGTTTGGCAATTGTGAAAATTTGGGATTTTTGTTGCAAATTATATTTTCATGTATTAGACATGTATAAATCATTTTGGGATTGATTGTGAATCACTTAAATATGTATTTGACAATTTCATGACCAAAATGATCAAAATGCAAACTTGTGGGGTCAATTCGGCAATTTTATGAAATTTGATTTCTTGGGTTAAAATTTCAGATTTTAAGTATTGGATAATTAAATAAATAAGTTTATTTAATTGATCCAATAAAATTTTTGAAATCGAAAATTCTTGATTTTCCGTGTTCCGCTGCGCTAACCCGGTAATTCCCTATAAAACCCCAACAAAATAGTATTAGAACGAGTCTGATTCTGGACACCCGTTATGATTATGCCTTTAAAATTCAATGTTTAATTTAATCTTTATTTTATGCATGCATGTGTTTATTTAATTTGCCATCTTTTGCGGAAAATCCCTATTTGAAGATAAGGTTTTATATTTATTATGTATTTGATGCATATTATTTGGTCCGTCTTGTCAATACCGCTTATCGATTAATCTTCTACAACTATATCCGAGAACGTGCCAAAGCTGTGAGGATATGGCCGGTAGAAATTTATCTGTACCGGATATATTTGATATTAGGTGAATTCAAGCGAAAGCGGAATCCTGAACGTGCCAAAGCTGTCAGGGTTACCCAAGTATCTTAAATTTATCATTGACAAGTTTAACCTTGGTACGCCTCCTAGTGAACGTGTCAAAGCTATCACAATGAGAAACGACCAGGACCGAAAACCCATGAGTCACTATTGAGTGATCGACAATGAGTTGTCTACCTAATGAATATACGTAGGCGAGAACGTGCCAAAGCTGTGAGCTGAAATATATTCATGGGGTCCACCTTTCACTTTTATGTTATGATTTGATTATCGCATGTTTTGTATTTTCTTTGGGGAATACATTTTTGCATGAAATAGTGGGATGAGCATCTTTAGATTAAAAATTCATGATCTATTTAATGCTTTATGATATGATATGAAATTTTTTATTCTGCTAATTGTTTATTCGCTATCTATTTGATAGATTTGTGATGGCAGCACCTATGGCCAACCTCTTTGTTCGTATGCCTGATACGAATAAGCTTAAGGGCGCTGAGAATTTTTTCGACTGGGATATGGATTTGAGGATCGTCCTCGGATCCGAGAAGCTGGGATACATATTGGAAGGTCCATTACCGATTGCTATATCTCCAGATGTATCACTTGAAGAAGTTGAGACTTTCCGCAAATGGAAAGATGATGATTTAAGAGTTAAATCATAAATGAGTTAAGAGTTAAATCATACATACTTAGTTCTCTTTCTTCTGAGCTTAAGAAGTAATATTTTGAGATGCATGATGCTTATAACATGATGACACTACTTCATGAATCGTTCATGAACCAGGAACAGGTCGTGGTTCATAAAGTTTCAATGGAACTGTTCCATTCTAAACTTGATGAGGGACAGGCTGTGAGTCCACATGTGCTTCATTTGATCGATTGATCGAGCAATTGAGGCGCAATGACTTCCCTCTCAATGAAACTATGGGACATAGTGTCATACTCGGTTCGCTCCCGGCGTTGTATCGCTAGTTTATCATGTACTTCAACATGAATGAGATTCACTACTTTTACCGTGAGTTGTATAGGATTCTGCTCACAGCGGAGGAATATTTAAAGAAAAGAGTTATGACTCACCTTCCGAAACCCACTTCACTTTCCATTTTTTTCCCAATGCAAGTCGAAGGGGAAGAAGACAAAAGGAAAGAAGAATAAAGGTTTCAATATTCCTCCGTAGGCTAAGGTAGCGAAGCCCAATAGAGCTTCTGAAGATAAGTGCCATCACTGTCAGAAAGTCAGACACTGGAAAAGAAACTGTCTGGACTACCTCGCACAGATAAGGAGGGAAAGAGCATCGACATCAGATACTTTTATTTTTCCTATTATTGATATCTCATTGGCTTGTGAAACTATGACATCTAATTGGATTTTAGATTCTGCTTGTCCTATTCACATTTGCAATAAGTTGCAGGTGCTGACGGAAAGTAGACGGCTAAAATCTGCGAGATGTAGTTGCGATTCGCGAGTAGCGACTCTCTGGATGCGATTGCAGTGGACATATGCGAGATTCTCTTACCCACTGGGAGACTTTTGTTAAATGACCGCTATTTTGTGCCAGGATATGTGGTGAATATTATGTCGCTTTTTGTATTAGATACTGAAGGATATAATGTAAATATTAAGAATCGTTCTTTGTATTTATATGATAGAAATAATATTCAGATCCTTTGTTGTCCAAATGAGTATGGTCATTACATATTGCGTACCTCACAATATATCTTTAAAAACTGGAATTAATAAACATAAATAATCTGATATAAATAATACTGAACTGTGGCACATGAGGTTGGGTCATATAGGCGTGAAACACCTAACCCAGTTGGTTAAGAATGATTTGATACATGATCTCACCATTGAACCTTATCCAAGTTGCGAATCTTGTGTAATATCCCGAATATTTTTTGAATCGGTTCTAGAAACTTTCCGAATTAAAGTTTGGAATTTGGAACTGATTGATATTCGAAAATAAGGCTCTAGGTGTTGGAAAATAGATTGAAATATTTTTAAGTGAAGTTTCATCACGTTGGAAAACGCGTGATTTCGAGATCCAGTTACGCGGTTTCTGATTTTATTATTATACGTGTAAAAGTTTCTTGTTTCGGCTATAAAGATAGTAAACGAACTCCGATTGAGTTGATTCTTGAACTATCAGACTCGTTTTTCTGAGGCAAATAACTTTTGTGATGAACACTTTTGAAATCCGCATCAGAAGGGCTTCAAAATAGCTGATTTCCGAAAATACCCTTCTAAGTGGGGGCAATTTTGTAATTTCTGGAATAATGGTATTTTATGTAAGGTTTCTTTACTATTCATCATTATAAAAAAAAGAATGGAAGAAAAACAAGAGAGATAGGGAGAAGAGAGAGAAAGAGAGGCGTGGTCAGCGTACGGTTAGTCGGCCACCCCTAGCGGTTCTTGCCGGCACCGTCGGCTTCGTCCAAAGCAGGTCGGCGACTTGGTGGCCGGCGATTCTCTAATAGGCGGCTGGAGCGGTGAGAAAAATGGGGAGGAATGTGCGGAAATGGGTTTATCGATCTCAGCTCCTCGCTTCATTTCACGATATGAGCCACCCGCCAAATTGAAGCTCTCGGAGAGTACTACAAGATGACAGTGATGATTTTCATGATCTGTGCTCGGTTGCACACAAAACAATGAGAATAAGTGACGTTGAACAGTAACATCGAATAAACAGTACCTCCGATCAAAATTTCATTGATTCCAGTGCGTTCGTGGGATTATTTGGAGTCCGTATATGGCCTCCAAACAAAACAATGAGAATAAGTGACGTTGAATAGTAACGTCGAATGAACAGTACCTCCGATCAAAATTTCATCGATTCCAGTGCGTTCGTGGGATTGTTTGGAGTCCGTATATGGCCTCGAAATCTTGGTAAGACCTCCCGATAAAAATTTGTTAATTTCAAGTTTTCTGATAAATGTTCGGATGTTTCCCATAGCTTCGTAAAGTAGCATAATGATATAAATTGAATTGTTTGAGTATTAGTATATTGAATATGTGTTTATGGTAGAATCCAAGAGAAATCTGAGCGAATTTGATCGATCCGATAAGTAAGCGAGTTTTCGGTAAAATCGGGTTTCACATGCATCTGTGATTTAATGAACGTAATTACGAATATAGATTAATTGTGATGATAAGATATTATTTGAGTAATTCTAGATAGGTTCGGAGGGCTTAGGTTCCTCCAGCAGTGTTTTCGGAAACTTTTCTGAAGATTTTTCGGAAACGCGTAATTTACATATTTGAGCTACTAAATTGATATAAAACAATGTTTAATGATGTAATATAAGTATTGGATGTATTATAAGTAATGAAACTGAAAACGAATTTAATTTGGATTTTCCCAGAAAGTTTGGGAGTTTATGCTATCAGTAAGTTTTCCATGATTAACGACCCTCATAGTTCGTATTTTGTGTTACAGATGGGGAAATAGAAAGGATATCATGGACCCCAAGTAAGTGTCTCACTATGAACTCATCGTAGTAGACAAGATACAATGGTTGATTATGTTTAGATATGTGTATAGATTGAAGGCTCACAAAAATAAGTAATAGTAGTTATGTAGTTTAGAAAGTATGAAATGAGAGATTCGAGAGGTATAGACAGTGAGATTCGTAAAGAGCACGTATAGAAACAGATTGTCTGAAAGTATGCATAGTGTCGGGTTTCTAATTAGCATGCTAGTATCAGCATGAAAAGTTTAGTACAAGTTGTCGTTACATTTTCATAGTTAGAAGTTTTGTAAAGAGTTTTAACGAAGTTTCCAGACTTCAGTTTAGTTTTGGTCTGAGTGTGGAACCAATGTATGAAATGTGTTGATATGTTTAATGACAAGTGATAGCATTTTCCATATAGATGTGTTTGTTGAAATGGGGTACGGGTCCATTTTGTATGTATTGGATGAGTGAGATGTCACTAGCTCGTAATGGAGTGTGGTTGACTTTGCTGTTGTGTATATGGATAATGTCATTGCATTGCATTTCATTGCATTACTTACATGATCATATGGTTGATATGATGATGCATATGCATTTTGCATACCCATATGGAGAAACAATGCACATTGACAGATACAGGCCCAGGATCAGGGGGATGGCGATGCGTAACGCCTCTGGATCCTAGTTATAGTGAGTGGACATTTTTTTAAGTTGACTTTCATTATGTTATTGTTCATATCCGACTTACTTTCGCTTTTAGGGCGTTAGCAAAGCTCACTACCAATTATATTTTATTTATCATGTTTTGAGAAATTGTTTAGAAAATAATTTTTTTCAAAGCAAGAGTTTTATGTTTTCGATGCATAGGGGAAAAACCCACATCAGTATGTAACTTGATTCAGATATGAATTGATAGAGAGAACATGTTCACATGTAGAGGACTGAAGGGACGGAGATACGTAACATCCCCATATCCTAGTTCAGGACTAGGGATGACAGATGACCCTAGTCTTAGATTCAGAGCTTGGAGGATAACATAGATCCGCACCCCCAGTTCTAGTTCAGTGGCTTAGGGGACGGCGATACGTAACGTCCTAAGACCACTAGTTTCATAGACATGAGTGGCATGCTCTGAGGGATGACGATATGTAACGCCCCAAAGTCATGGGTTTGCATTCCTGGCTCTAGTTATGCGTATGGGGGATGGCGATACATAACGCCCCCATACGTCAGGTTTTCAGAGATAGATATCCGTTTTTCAAAAACAGTTTTCAGAGATAGTTTTCAGAACAGATTTTTGATAAATGGATTTTCAGAAATGGATTTTCAGAGACATATTTACAGAAAATGGTGGTTTATAAACGAGTTTTCAAGAGAAATAGTTTTAAGAGAATCTCAGAGTTTTACAAACATAAAGGATTTCCAAAAAAGTTTCAAATGAAGAGATTTATTTTCAGACAATAAAAGAATTTTCAGAATGATTGGCTTTCTTAAGATATTTTATTTGATATGGAAGTTCAATGATATCCATTTCTATTTGATGAGTAGTATCGTAGTATGCTATGAGTATGTACTTTGTATAAATTGTATATTGAAATGCATGGTCGATTTGTGATATTAATGTAAGGGTTGAGTGTTGGGAGTTTACCACACTTAGAATGCAGTTGTGAGGATTCCAATGGATGGAATTAAGCGTCAGTATCTTATATTATATGGACGTCTAAGGCTTTAGCTCAGTGTTTTAGTAAAATTTTTATAGCTCATAGTTAGTTAATGCTTATGTTTTAGCTTACGTAATCCATATAAAGTAACCAGCCATAGTTTAAGCTCACTAAACCACCACGGGTTTAGGTTGGCCTTAGCCACGGGTTTTGGTGGTTTGGTAGATAATAAGTTAGTTCCGGTTAGGAGAAAATCTGATATTTTTAGTATATAAAGTATAGCTACAGTGTGGAAAAAGAGTATGTACATACGTGGATGAATGCTTCTAGATTGGTGTATGAGAGTTAGAATTCCGTAGATGTGAAATATAGTGTGGAATCGAGAAGATAAGTTTACTACAGTGCTGCATTCAGTACAGTGAGTAAATTATCCAGGTTTAATATAAGTAAATGGCCATTAGGTGAAAATGAGATTTATAAGTTTGTGTACTTACACATGTCTGATTTCTATTTAAGTTCTTATTCTTACTTGATAAATTTATATAAGACGTGAGTTACTTACTGAGCTTTATAGCTCACACCCCGACTGTTTGTTGTTTTGCAGGTTCGCATTGGACTTACAGTGCTAGAAGATTCTAGAGGTGTCTTACAGACAGTGTATCACCACGATGCAGTAGAGTTGGTCTTGAGTCGTTGTATGGTTTTGGAGTATGTAATGGGCTCCCACAGCCTTAGTTTATTTATCTGTATCACATATGTAGTTTTAATCGTGCTGAGTATGTAGTTATTTGTAGTTATTTATTTTATGTCAGGCCAGAGGCCTATTTACATATGAGTTGAGATTTATCGGGCCGAGGCCTATTTGCATGAGTTGAGATAATTACTTTTGGATTTTATATCAGGACACCTCGAGGTGCTGGACATGGATCCAGGTTTCATGATTTTTAGCATATGTCATGCCGAAATTTTAGTAGAAATAGAGACTTATGAAGATGGGTTTTCCTGTCTCTTGTCGGTAGCATCCTAGCTTCAGGCGGGATGTTACATCTTACATTCGGGGAAAAATGACCAAAGCCCTATTTTCGGGTGTTGGACACCGAGCCACTGACCTATTGGAACTTATATATTCTGATGTATGTGGTTCCATGAGTCAAACTGCTCACAGTGGCTTTTCTTACTTCGTTACCTTTATCGATGATGTGTCATAGTAAGGTTATGTTTATCTGATGAAACATAAATTAGAAACCTTTGAAAGGTTTAAAGAATTCTGAAATGAAGTATAAAAATAAACTGGTCAATATATTAAGTGCCTTTGATCGAGGCGGTGAATATATGAGTGAAGAGTTCACTGATTATTTAAAGGAGAATGGAATTCTTACTCAATATACTCCTCCGCGCACTCTGCAGCACAATGGAGTGACAGAGAGGAGAAATCAGACATTATTGGATATGGTCCGATCGATGTTGAGTTATACAGATTTGTCAAATTACTTATGGGGTTATGCTCTTTTAACTGCCGCTCATTTCCTAAATAAGATTCCTTCCAAAACTGTTCCTACGACTCCATATGAGATATGGATCGATAGGAACCCGAATCTTAATTATGTTAAGATTTGGGGGTGTCCTGCATACGTCAAGATGCCTCAGTAGAATAAGTTTTTGCCTCGATGGCAGAAGTTTAGGTTTGTTGGATATCCTTCAAATACGAAAGGATATTTATTCTATAATACCGAGCATCAAAATGTGTTCGTAGCTCGCTTCGCAAAATTTATAGAGATAGAATTTTTGTCTGAATGTGGTGATCATAGACATGTTGAACTTGATGAAATACAACCTGGAACCAATGAACCAACGGATGAACCTGAAATTCAAGAAGATGAAAAACCTTCAACACACACACCGTACGTCGCAAAACACCTCCTGAACGCTTGTATTTGATACAAGAGAAGAGTCTCGATTTTCTCTTAGTGGAAGAGACTGATCCTTTTACCTATAGAGAATCGATGTTGGACTTCGACTCCGTGAAGTGGCAAGACGCCATGAAATCTGAGATAGACTCAATGCATGAGAATCAAGTTTTGAACTTGGTTCCGCTTCCTGAAGGAATTCTTCATATCCATTGTAAATAGATTTACAAGAGGAAACGTGGGCCCGATGGAAATGATGACCTTTAAGGCCCGACTGGTAGCTAAAGGTTACTCGCAGCGACCTGGTGTTAACTACGATGAAACTTTTTCACCAGTTGCAATGCTAAAGTCTATAAAAATTTTATTGTCTATTGCCGCTTACCATGATTATGAGGTTTGGCAAATGGATGTCAAAACATCTTTTCTAATTGGGTTTCTTGATGAAGAAATCTATATGGAACAGCCGGAGGGTTTTGCATCCAGCGAGAACTCGAGCATGGTATGCAGACTGAAGAAGTCCATTTATGGACTTAAATAGGCTTCACGAAGTTGAAATCTTCGATTCCATGAGATAATCAAATTGTCTGGTTTTCTCAAGAATTCGGAAGAATCCTGTGTGTATAATAAAGCTAGTGGGAGAATTGTGGTATTTTTAATTCTCTATATTGACGACATCATTATCATTGGGAATGATATCGAGATGATGCAAGGCGTCAAAGCTTACCTTTGTAAGAATTTCTCCATGAAGGACTTAGGTGAAGCTTTTTATGTCTTAGGCATAAAACTGTATAGAGATAGAGAAAAGAAGCTTATTGGGTTATCCCAATCAACGTACAAAGATAAGATCTTAGAACGATATAATTTTGGTAACTATAAGACAACAAACATACCGTTCAGACATGGCTTACATCTTCCGAAGAAGATGTGTCCTCAAACAGAAGATAAGAAGATTAGAATGTCTAATCAGCCTTATGCTTCGTGTTTGGGCAGCATCATGTATGCCATGTTATGTACTAGGCATGATATCAGTTTCGCAGTTAGTGTGACCAACAAGTATCAGTCCAATCCAGGAAATGACCATTGTATGACCATTAAACATATCCTCAAGTATCTTAAAGGTACTAAGGATAAGTTTATAATATATGGAGGAAACGAACTGCAAGTTAATGGGTATACGGATTATGATTTCCAATCGGATCCTGATGATAGAAAGTCTACATCAGGATTCGTGTTTACCCTTAATGGAGGTGCAGTTTGTTGGAAGAGTTCCAAACATGGGTCGACAACTGATTCCACCATAGAGGCGGAATATATTGCAGCTTCTGAAGTTGCAAAAGAAGATGTATAGGTTAGGAACTTTATCACAGAATTGGGAGTATTCCCAAGTATCGAGAATCTGATTCTGTTATACTGAGATAATACTGGAGCCATTGCGCAAGTAAAAGAACCAAGAGCGAATTAGAAGTCGAAGTATGTGGAACGAAAGTACCACATCATTCGAGAGATTATGTCGCGATGAGATATTGTCATGTGCAAGGTACCGAGTTAAGATAAGATAGCAGACCCGCTTACCAAGGCCATTCCTTCGAAGTTATTTGATAAACATGTGGAGTCGATGGGTATTAGATTCAATCAATATTGGCACTAGAACAAGTGAGAGATTTTGTTAGGATTGGTGCTCTGAGCGCCAATTTTATTACGTATTTCCCTGTAAATACTAATGTAACGTTTTATTATGAATAAATAAATAATTTCTATTATATAACATCCTTATTTATATGGTAAAGATGTAACAGACCTTAGAATGATTAGTTATGATACTGTTACAAAAGCGTCACAACTGGCATTGAGTTGTATCATGACGTTGTCATTGTTAGACAGTTCATGGTCAAGGTTTACACTACTTGGTCAGTACAGTAAACTCGTTGAGACTGGTACATGTGGTATATTGGAATCTTGGATTCCGATGGTTTCTCAATGAACCATGAGTCTTAGAGACTCGTATAGACGTGTATGTGTTTATAGCGGATAAACACTGAACGACTCACCGAAGATTCTTAATGGATGGTACACTAACGTCAATAAGAATCTTCTCGGGTTGAGTAAGCATAGTGATTCTTTGACTTGAGATACCACTGTGGATATATGAGTTATCCTCCACACTTAGATGGCTGTCACATCACCGATCTATTTAGATCAGACATCCGCTTATTCATTGGGTGTGGACTGATGCTCAGGATATCATGTGTGTATCAAGAAAGGATCTGTCAGTTGTGTGTACAGAGCATATGTATTCAATATGGAATTAGCAATCTATTAAATCCATGGACCCGTGGTACACTGTAGAAATTAGTTCTAAGTGTTATTAAGGGATTGCTAATAGAAACATTGACGTGATTATATCTATAGAGATTTGATGTTTATATATATATATCTCTGGAATAATCCGGATACCTGTGACGGATGGATTATACGTATGCAATGACCTCGATTTGTATGGTTCAGAGAGTTTATCTATGTTCGTCATAATTTACGGGTGGGTGAATTATGGACACGAAATTAGATTTCGTGACGGATATGTCTGAACCTAAAAAGTCTCACTAGTGAAATATACTCGTAGAGCACTATGACAATTTTTATGAATAATACTTATTATTTATACTCATTTAAAGGTTAAACGAAAAATACATGCGAAATGACCTAATGGTCATGTACTAATTAATGTGTATTTGTATTTAATATTTGATATTATTAAATACATATTAATTAATTGTCAAATTATGATATTTGACATATATCATTAATATATGTATTTGAGATATTTAATGTAAATAATACATATATTTAAATATTTGTATTTAATTATTTAAATGTTAAAAAATTAAATTAGTTAAAAACTAAATATCTTATGCCATGATTAATGTCAGGAAATGACATGATTCTATTGGTTCACTTGTAAAGTTTACTTTATGATAAATGTTATCATTTGAAACAAGTAAGCTTAAAGTATTTTTCATTTAATGTTTTGAAACAAAAATTGAAAAAAAAATAACATGATATAACTTTCACAAGTTTCGGCCAAAGCAAATTTTTAACAAAAGGGTTTTGTTTTCACTTTGTTTTCATAACAACAAGTTACAAAATAATTACAAAAGGGGTTTGAGAAAAAGTTGAAGAACAAAGAGAGGAAAGCTTGGAAAAACTTGATTTTTGTAAGTCTTTCTTAAACTTTTTCAACTAAGAAATTATTTCTATTATTCTTAGCTTCAATTTGCGTTGCTAGGATGTTGTCTCTACTCTTTAAATTTGTAATTAAATGGTTGGAACTTGTTTGAAAGATGCTTGCATGTTTGATGAATAAAGAAAGCATGAAATTGGTTCATTAGTTTTCTTTTAGTCATTTGATTGTGATGTTGCCATTTTAAAGTAGCTTAGCCACTCATTGATGACCTATAATTGTTCTTGAATTATTTCATGGTGGTGAGACTTGTTTGGTGTGGTTAGGATTGGATTAAAGTATTGAATTTATTTAATTTGGTGTATTTTGTCAATTTGAAGTAATTGTAAAATTAGGGTTCATAACCTTTCCAAATTTGGGACTTTTCATATATATGATATAATTTGATGTAAATATCATGTATGTTAAATTTGGATTGATTGGATTTGATCTTGACATGTTTTGAACAAAAAAAAGACCAAATTGCAAATCTTGTAAAATACTGGGACTGTTCGGCAATTGTGAAAAATTTGGGATTTCTGTTGCAAATTATATTTTCATGTATTAGACATGTATAAATCATTTTGGGATTGATTTGAAATAACTTAAATATGTATTTGACAATTTTCAGGACCAAAATGATCAAAATGCAAACTTGTGAGGTCAATTCGATAATTATAAAAAATTTGATTTCTTGGGTTAAAATTTCAGATTTCAAGTATTGGGTAATTAAATAAATAAGTTTATTTAATTTATCCAAGAAAAGTTTTTGAAATCAAAAATTTTGATTTTCCGCATTTCGCTGCGCTAACCCGGTAATTCCCTATAAAACTCCAACAATTATGGTTGATGGTAGTTCATTTGCGCCGGTAGAACTTGTATGATAAGAGACAAATTCAAGTGAAAGTGGAAATCCTGAACGTGCCAAAGCTGTCAAGACTACATCGGTAGCTTGAGTTTGTCACTGAAAGTGAAGCCTTGATACGCCTCCTCGTGAACGTGCCAAAGCTATCATAATGAGAAACGGTCAGGACCAAAATCATGAGTCACAGTGAGTGTGATTGACAATGGTTTGTCTACCTGTGAATATACGTAGGCAAGAACATGTCAAAGTTGTGAGTCGAAATATATTCATGGGTTCCACTTCTTACTATGGAATTTGGATTCCCGTTTTCCGTTGGGGATTACGGTATTATGTAAAGTAGTGGGAGACACTTCTAGGTTAAAAATCCATAATTAAGGTAGTGTGTAATATTATGAAAATTATCGTTTATGTTTTCTTTATTCTATTGTGTATATAGAATTAAACTTCTAATCCATTGCATGCATATTATTTGTATATGTTTTCTAACCTGGCTTATGGTTGCAATTTTCTAGAATAGGTTATAGATATCAATAGACATGGATATAATTAGATTAGTCTATACCATTGGGAACTATTGTTCCAATTTTCTTGGAAAATCAAGATGGTTAATGACTTAGTTACTAAGTCATGATAGGTAATCTAAGAATATATTCGTTTTATGATATAATAGTCTAGAGAGAATAGTTTCTTTTACAGTAAGAATTGACATGATTTAGTTCATGTCTCGAGATTCTTGACTAGCATTAACAAAACCCCATTAGGTATTTGTTTATCTGATAATGACTTTTCTTGGCTTTAGTGACCTTTAGAGGTAGTGTGTCTGACACAATTTGCTAATTAATTATTTGCAATTATTGTGAATAGTTGAAGGCAAATTATAAAGCTAAAGAAAAGAGATGTGTATAGTTGTGTGTAGAGAATATCGATTCTCACAATACGACAACTATAGGTATTGGATACCAGATCTCCCGTCTAGTTATTTAAAATATTATTTAATAATTATTTTGATATTTGATATCATAACTTGCAACTATTGGATAGTTACTTGTTCTTTATAAACAATTGTTATATATTTTAATACGACTATTAGTGTCATTGATATAGAGATAAACATTAAGAAAAATATTCGGTTAACTAAATAACTTAGAACAATGATTTATGAGATTTTATCATATAAGCATTAGATGCTTATTATGTATGGTAAAAGATGGTTTGATACGAGATCACACAACATATCCTTATCTATTTAATGAATATTGTATTCGAGAATGTGATTAAATCTCATTTAACCAATTATCTTCATTGGACAACAGATTTATTAAACTAATACATTGGAGGTATGTAGTTTAATGAATTATAAATTGTCTTGGATAGTTTTCTTTACTTCGTAACTTAGTTAATGAATTGTCATGACTTAGTTACGTGTTTCTAAAAGAACACATATTGAACGTCTTGAATGGTTCGAGAACTTTCAATGTGTTTCTGATGAAACACGGATAAAATATTTTTGAATGGTTTAAAGATTCGATTTGAAGTTTTGAAAACTATATCTTTAAAATTCATCATGAGTCCTTGAATTGTTCAAAGATGTTTGATATGATCAAACATATGAATTTATGACAATTAGTTCTAAGGTTATTCAATGAATATTATTCTTACTCAATATTATTCTTCTACGATTCCATCGTGATGGAATTGGTCAATGGGAGAAATCGAATCTTATATGATTTGGTTCGTTTGATATTGAGTGTTACCGAATTAGTTTTAATACTCTTGGGGATATGCTCCAGTAACGCTAATTCATCCTTTTAATTAATGTTCCATTTATTTCTACAATTACATATATGATATGTATAGGTAGAAAATTTGAATCTTGAAAATATTGAGATTTGAATCTTTCTTTTGTATAATGGTAATATAATTGAAAAGTACTTGAGCATTGGAGGTACAAGCAAAAGTTTATCACTTATTATATTTAATAGAATATTGTATTCTATTTGATAGAATATCTTTTCTATGATCCAAAGTATTTAAACTGTTTTATTACTTGGTGTGTAACATCGGATGTTGATCATTGTAGAAAAGACTTAACTTATTGAAGTTAAATGTGAGAGTGATAAACTATAAATGGAACCACATAATTAATAAGATTAAAATACCCTTAGACAGTTTCCATATAAGTCCAATAAGATGTTAGAATCATTTGCGAAGTATTTGATACTTAATGGTTCTGTTGTTTTCTTATCGAAGAAAATTATCCTATAACTTGTAGTGGGAGCGATATTTGATATCGATTTCGGAAGTTAGCATTAAACCATAGATCTAAGATTGTTCATAGCTTACTACGATCAAGTTTCGAACTTGATTGAGCTTTCGTTATGAATCGTTCATAAAATGTACAAATGGTTTGCGCAACAAAAGCAAAGTGAGTTTATTAAAGGTTTGACCTTTATAGTATGACAGTGAGAAATGTTATACTCAACAATCTATTGTAGATTTTGAGAAAACTTGTCTCTAGTCCCCCAGATTGAACAATTAAAGATTTGTTAGTTAATGTCAATTTTAAACTGTGTATTTTAGCTAGGAATGCAAAGTGGCGTTTTTGAATGGTTTCTTCGGATAAGAGATCTGTTGTGATTTCTTTGTTAGAAGAGTTAAGTCTGGAATGACCTTGGAGTTTGTATTTTGCTAAGATCATAGTTTGATAGACTAGTTTATAGAGCCTATTGTAGACTCAGATGAGCTTTCCGGAAATCTGTGTTCTCTAATTTTGATATTAGTCAGATTGTCTGAATTTATCAAAGCATGGAGAATACATATGTGATAGTAGGGTTAGTGGGAGCGTACATATTTCTTTCTAGTATTGTATATCCTAACGACATTATCATTATTAATGTAATAATGAGATATTTGTAAGGTAAAAAGTTTACCTAAGTCTTCTTTTCTCCGTGAAAGCAATGGGAGTAGTCTCTGTTATATTCGATATAAAGTTTTATATATGATATAAAAAAAGATACTTGTGAGATACTCTCATTAGTCATACATTAGATATGATCTAATAAAGAACACAATAAGACTATCTGTGTGACAGTTAGTGTGTCTCTTGTGTATAGTATTCATCTTTCATAAATGATGATTCATTTGTCGAAAGAGAAATTGATTAGAATGTCTAGTCATTTATGCATCAAATGATGATGACATAATGAATACTATATTATGTGCGTTAAATATATCAATTTAATCGTAATTGTTACGAGCTATTTTGATATACTGTAGACCATAGGATGTGTCTTAAAACATGTTATTTATTATCTTTGAGATATTAAGAATGAGTTTCTTATTCATGGAGAATATAATCCGCAACCATTAGGATAAGATTAGTTTTGAGTCTAATTTTGACGTTAGATGGTAGAGGTGATCATGGTTTTGTGTCAAACCGTAACCTGACCCGAACCGCACCGTGCGGTTAAAAAAATTAAAAATGATTTCGAGTCAATTGGAACCGAACCGTAAATTTTGGGTCTGTGTGCGGTTTTGACCCAATCGCGACCAGAACTGCTCAAAACTACAAATTTTGACTCAAACCACGACCCGAACCGCCGACCAGCGTTCAAATTAGATATTATTTTATATTTTTCTTCTTCTTTAACCATGAAATTTAAGATATTTAATGATTATATGACAATATTGTAACGATCGGAAATCCCGACTACTATTACACCGTGAGATGAGTATTATATAATATAAATTATGTTTAAGCACATATACATTCATGGAACGACTTTGGGGATAATCGGTAGATCCTTCGAAATTATGATGCGAAACTGTATTATGTTCCACTCCGAACAACCCATGGTATCTGGGCCATAACTTTCTCAAACGAACTCTGATCTTAATCAAGTTTATTATTGGGGTTTTGGGCGATGGGGTGCAGCGGAAGCGCGGTTCGGGCGAAATCATAATTTAAAACTTTTTCAAATTACCGAATAAATTATTCAATATCTAATATGAATAATTTATTCATATTTCACCTAAACCTATTTATTCAAAATCAAATAGTGACATAAATATGGATGAAACTTCGCGAAACTTTTACGAAAACCGTTTTTCCGCAAAATGGCCTAAAATGCGTTTTTGACCGAACTGACCACTCGACACTTATGGGGACTGTCCAAGTCAGCCCCAATAGTGTCAGGGCAGTTCATGGGCTGCCCGAACAGTAACAGATTCACTGTTTGGGCAGTCGTCACCCGGTTGGCTCAAAATCCACCCAGTAATACCATTTTTGACCGTTTTCGCTTATTACAACTCCGAAACACTTTCTGGATATTTTTCCAACTCCCAAAATGCATCCAATACATTCAAAAGGCAACATTTTCATCACCAAAACAGAACAATGTCCAGGTCTGATCTGGATGCAAAACAATCCACTTTTTCATGCTTAAAACCAATTTTATCACAAGATTAATCAAATTAATCTTACACCAAACAAGTCTCACCACACATGAAGAACTCTAGAACAATTCTAGGTTATTTTAGAGTAGTTAAACAACTCTAGAATAGCAACACATCAACAATTGATAAATTTGGAAACTAATTACTTCCAAATCTACTTCACACATGCAATACGACCTCCAATTCATCCACCATAACCAAAAGCCCCAAATTTCATAAAAAAAAAAAAAGAAGAAACCCTAGATATCATTATATCATCAAGAAATAAGAAACATAATTTTCCAAGCTTATGGACTTTAGAATTACCTTTAATCCTATTTATCATTAGCTTTATTTCTTGATTTTTTTCTTCTTTCTCCATGGATTCTTCAAACAAGCTTTGGAACCCATTTATCTTTTATGGCTCATGGCAATGGAGTGGAATGAACAAGAGAGAGAAATAAATTTCTATTTTAAAGAAGAAGTGGCCGAATATTGGGGCATTTTTTTGTCATTTTTTATAATTTAATCATATTAAATTAATAATTCAACTTTTAAGTGGACCAATCAAATTGTCACACATAAAATATAATTAATACATGTCATTTGGTCCAATAATAAATGGACAAATTCCATAACATTTATGGAAAAGTTTGATTAATTAATTATTGAAATATTTAACAATTAAATATTTAAATAATTAATTAATATAATTATTATTATATATGTAATTTTATTTACAATAAATAACAAATATATATTTATGGCATGTGTCAAAATCTTATTTGACGAATAATTAATGTGTATCTAATCGTATTATGTATCAAATATAAATACACAATAATTATTAGCAAACAAAATCCTCTAATGCATGTGTTATCGTTTAACCGATTAAACGATCCGAATTAACTCATTTAATCTGGTGAAGTATTATGAATAATATGTATTATTCATATCGAGTTGCTCAAGTGTTCAATGAATACACTTCATATTGTGGGACTCTCTAACTTTAGGTTTATCCGTCACGAAATCAAATTTCGTGTCCATAATCCACCCACTCATGGATTATGACGACCACATATAATCTCGTTAAACTATGCAAGCCGAGGTCATTACATACGTATAATCCCTATGTCACAGGCTATTCGTATTATACCTGGTATATAGATAACAACGTCAAATCCGTCGGTATAATACAATCGACCTTCAATTTACGATCTTTAAATAACACACGGAACTGGTTTCTGAAGTTATACCACCGCCATGGATTTACTAGATCGTAAACACGTGTTGGATGCATATGCCCTGTATACATGACTGACAGATCCTGTCTTGATACACACTGGATATCATGAGCATCAGTCCACACCCAACGAACAAGCGGAGCTCTGATCATGAATAGATCGTTGACGTGACTACCATCAAAGTGTGGAGGATAACTCATATATCCCACTGTGGTATCTCAAGTCGAAGGATCACTATGCTCGTTTAACTCGAGAAGGTTCTTATTGACGTTGGTGTACCATCTATTAGGAAACCTTCAGTGAGTCATTCAGTGTCTTATCAAATAAACGCATAAATGTCTATACGAGTCTCCCAATACTCATGGTTCACTGGGATAAACCATCGGACCAAGTCACGATATACGACATGCACTGGTCTCAGCGGATTTTACTAACCGGCCCTTGTTAGTAAATCTTGACCAGAAACTTTATTTAAGAATATACAATTAATAGTGCGCTTCCCAATGTCAATTACAAACTACATTGTAACTACGCACAATACTGTAAATCCTAGGGTCTTTGTCTAATATACACGCATCACTGAACCAGATTCAGTTTCGATCTAATCGTAATCAGAAATCTAATCGTAATTAGATCGAATAAGCGTATAAAAGACAAGGGTGCTACTAGTAAAATTAGTAATATTATGGAAAATTGAACCTATTTATGAATCGGACATAAATATGATCCGGATTGGCACTCCGAGCACCAACCCTACAATTTATATCGTCGGAAATCTAAGACCGAGAGCTACAACTTTCGCGTTGGACATTTTCCAAAATTCGAACCCGAAATGGGTCAAAAATCGAGAAGTTTGTGGCTGCTACAGTAAGTTTCGGGTGAAGTCTAGAAAGGGGTGATATGGCACACTCTTGGCCACCCATTTCATTACAAAATCATCCATCTTCTTCTATAAATAGACTACTATTCATTCCTCTCTTTTATGAAGCAAAAATCGTGAGTTTGAGGGCAAATAAGCTCTCCATTTCTTCTTCATTTTTTTCATGGAAAAAGCTTGAAGGAAAAGTAATGGAATTCAAGATCTCTTGGTCAAGTAAGTTTCTATTTCTTCTCTCTTCTTCTTAATTTGGATCATGGGCATCTATTCTCATTTTACATATTCATGCTTAGAAACCCTATGATTTTGGGCTTTGTTGATTAAGAAGGTTGGGCAAGAAATTGAGTCATAAGGCATGTTTATGAAGTTATTTAGAATGAATTGTGCCTAAGTGTGGTTGAAATAAAGCTAAGATGAAAAATGTATGTGGGGGCCGAATTTATTAACTTGTGGGAGAAATATTTTTGATGTTTTGATGGTAATTGATAAGTCAAGAAAGTAGTTGTTGAGTTAAAATACCCAAACTTTGGAAGATTTGAAGGTTTTGTAAAAAAAAAAGAAAAGCAAGGATAAATAGACTTAGAGAAATGTTTGGGGATGATAATTTAATGTAGAATTTGTGAATTAGAAGTTAAATAAGTTGGTTTGTGCAATAACTTTGTTGTGAAAAGTGCTTGTGGTAATTTAAGTAGAGAATGAACATGGAGAAGCAAAATAGAATCTTAGAAAACGAATTCGCGTAGCGACGCTAAAGGCTTGTGCGTCGCGATGCACAAAAGAAAAAGAGCCGTACGGTTCTGGATGTTGCGCGTCACAACGCGCAAGGACTTACGTCACGTTGCGTGGCACAAAACCATTCCCAAATTCATTTTAAACCATCACAGTTCCATTCTAGCATGTTAGAGGCCACCCTAAGGGTCTCGTATCGACTTGTTTATATATAATACACCATAATGTATGTATATTATGCTTGAAAATGATAGTGAGTATTTAAATCGATAGATTTAGCTTAATTATGTAATACACTCCACGACTTATTTTCTAATCAGAGTTATCAATTAAGGATTATCGTAGGAACCACAAAACCTATCGGCGAAGTGACGTCATGCTAGCGGAGCCTCAAACTAGTGAGTGGATAATTTCCCTTAAGTTGATTTCAGTAGTTATTTTAAATGAACAGCCATATTTTCTCGCTTTTAGGGCGATAGCCAATTTCATTACTAGATTACATTGTGTTTTGCATGTTTTAAGAAATGATTAGAAAAGAAATGTTTTCAAATCTGAGTTTTATATTTTCGGAGCATGGGGAAAACCCCACCCTAGTATGTAACTTATTATAGCCTGGAATTGACAGATAACAGCATGTGCACATGTATAGGACTGGGTGGACGACGATACATAACGCCCCCAGATCCTAGTTCAGGACTAGGGATGATAGATACCCCTAGATCCTAATTTCAGAGCTTGAAGGGTAGCATAGATCTTCACCCCTAGTTCTAGTTCAGTGGTGTATGACACAAAACTTGGGCGACGCATGCTGTTCTAGACTCAGGACCTAGTTGGGAGTACGGAGTAGCCTACGGGGGACTAAACCGGAGAATAAAGGAGTCGCCACCCGGTGTGAATCGGGAAATGATTTAAGGCCGCACTCACCCCTCGCAAGGGAAGACCTCAAACCGTTGGGTTCAGAATGGTCTCTTACTTATGTCGTTTGTAATGAATGGATTTGTGCAATATTAATCAAGTCTACTCAACATACATATTGGTCAAAGTAGTCTAAATTCTTATAAAGCCTAAATCTAGGTTCGCATGCTTCAAAAGTAAACTTTCATAACGGCAAACACATGATATCACACAATAAGCATGTTGAATAAATACGACTTAAACATAATCAAACTCCTATTGCGAAATAAAATAATTAAATCATGCTAAAAATAAAACAACTTTCTAATGGCTTAATCATGCTCGAATACAAGTTTGGATGAAATAAAATATGTGAATCCTTCAAGTGGTACGAGACATTGTATCCCGAGTGCAAACCATAATACCGTCCATTCGGATTCGGATATGGAATTTATGTCCGGGTTTCCATCCAATATACCACAAGAAGGAACACATATTCCATTCACCCGAAATCACATCATATACTCATTAACAAAACTCATGTGAAATAAAGTAAATTACATACTTCCTAAACTATTAATTCATACGAGAATTAAATAACATGTTAAACTAATTATTCATGCTAAATAATATAAATAACATATTTCCTAAGTCATCATTTCATGCGAAGAAATTCAATAACATGATTTCTAACTTACTAATTCATGCGAATAAAATAAATAACTTGCGCCCTCAGGTCTAACCTTTTGTGTCGTCTCTCGGAAGTGTGTTATACGGCCGTCGGAAGGGCTAAAACTCAGTGACTCATCTGGTTCGTTGTTTCGCTATTTTGTCTGTTGTTTCCACTTCGTTTCATGGCGATTCAGGTCACCACACTTAGCTCACTGGTTGGCAGTGAATTAGGGACTGTTTTGGTGACTTTTAGGGGGTATTGAACTGCCGTTTGCTCGATTTTTCAAGGACTTTCAAATGCAGTTTTCTTATTCACTGTTTCGGTGATTTTGGTCACTGTTTTGAGTGTAGTGGGCTGCTATTTTGGCGTGAGCAGTGAGGGTTAAATGAGGCAGTTTGTGTACTGGTTTGAGGGGGTAAATGAGGGTGATTTAGGCGTGAGTTCCAGGGCTGAACTGAAGCAGTTTAGGCGTGAGGATTGGAGGCAGTTTATACGTGATGGAGGGGCTGTATGGGGCTTGTTATGCGCTGGTTCCAGGGCTGAACTGAAGGCGGTGAGTTGCTTGAATACAAGGGTTGATTTTTAGGGCAGTGAAGGCGTGGATTGTAGGGCTGAATGAGGGCAGTGAAGGTGCTGACTTAGGCGTGTGGATGAAGGGATGAATGGAGTGAACAATAGGGGGCTGTAGAGGGCTGTGTGCGTGAGTTATAAGGGGCTGGAAGAGAGGCAGTGTGCGCTGGATGAGGGGCTGTGAAGGATGGCAGTGGATGCGTGAATACAAGGGCAGTGGAGGAGAGTCCTTGGGCGTGACTTCTAGGGGGGAATAAGGGGCTGTTTTGATCTCCAAATGTTTAAGTGTTTGGTTAATGTGTGCTAGGTATGTGCTAGGTCTTTCAAGGTAGAAAATGAGAGTTTATATAGGCAAATAAAATGAGTACTAATTAGGTAGGCCAATGGTAATTAATTTGATACATTAGCTTTGTTGAAAAATGGAGGAAAGGTTGATGATAATTGTGATTCTTTGTTGAAAATACAAGAAAGGTGATGGAAAATGAAGAAAAGAAGATGGGATGGTGATGGGCGTGGGGTGTGATGGCTTAAATGGTGTGGGGTTGATCAATTAATAGCTTGGAAAATTGGTGTCAAGGTAAAAGTGAAGTCAAAGGTGTAAAGTAAGTTGGTAGAAGGGTAAATCATGTTTGAATAGTGCATGGAGGGGTGAAATTTTGTGTTTGGGCGTGGGCTTCATGGATGGTGGGCTTTGGTGTTTAGGTGAGCTTAGAGTGGTTTGCGGGGGTTTTGGGCCAATGATATGTCTTGAAACGAAGATTCAACAAGCGAACTTCGAGCTAATTCAGCGAATTAAATCCAACAATGTGTCAATTCTTAACTTTTCCTTTCCAACAACCGTTTTCCGCGACTTCCACGACTCAAAAGGTAGTGCTTCCATACGAGACTCATCATTGGGCTGATATGCAAAAATGCAATGCCTACAAGTGGCTTGGGGGACGGCGATACGTAACGCCCCAAGACCACTAGTTTCAGGGACAAGATTGGCATGCTTTGGGGGACGTCGATATGTAACGTCTCAATGTCATAGGTTTGCACTACTGGCTCTAGTTAGGCTTATGGGGGGACGACGATACGTAATGCCCCCATGCGTCAAGTTTTCTCAGCAGATATACAGAGCTTAGTTTTCAGAAATAGTTTCAGATTCAGTTCACAGAAATAGTTTTCAGAAGAAAGTTTTCTAAAAGTAAAGCTTTCAGAAATAATAGTTTTACAAGAAACTATCAGCAAAGATTTTTATAAAGGTTTTCCAGAAAGAGATATGTTTTGAGACAAAGTAAATTTTTCAGAAAAGTTCAGATTTAATGCCCAAAGATATGATTTCATAATGTTTTTCAGTTTTTCACCTTAAAGACTGTCCACTCACTTAGATCGTATACGGTCTAACCCCCTCCCAGTGTTTTATTTTGCAGGACCCTGGAGGACAAGCTCAGGAGGATGGATACTAATGACAGTCACTAGAGGGCCTGAGTCCACCAGAGTGTATATAGTGTTACAGTTCAGTCACAGTCATGTAAAGTCATGTATTTTACATAATATATAGTAAAGATTTCATTTGTAATATGTTTAAGTTTCTTTGTTGAGTACATGACATGAGTCAAATGGTACATATATGTTAGAATGAGTTTGGGCAATGGTCCCACGTTTGACCTATAATTGAGATAATTTAATAGTGATGTATTCAGTCAGTAAGTCAAAGGCTCAGGGGAATAGTACGGCCTATTCCCTGCCGGTAGCATCATCGAAACCAGAGATGTTACAAAGATGTTATCAGAGCATGGTCTAGGGAGTCAGTGACTGTAATGGGCAGAGTGTTGGGGTCTTGTATATGTAGTATGCTCTGGGTACTAGTATGCAAGGCACTACCTCTCCAGTATATGATCCTCGAGTACGTCCTCAAAGTTCTATAGACAGGTTAGTAAGAATTCCTAGACTACTTGAATATCCTTCCTTTAGAGCAACATAATTCTTCGAAATATCTTTCCGAAAGCATCCTGAATTATTAACAAAAGATCAAGTTCGGTTATGAAGCTAGAAAGTATAAGTACCAAGAAAAATTACCTAATGAAGTGGGAAAAGAAAGTTTTAATAAGGTAAGGAAAGATGTATAGATGTTTGAGTGGTCAAAGATAAAGGAATGTAAGAGACAGAAAGATATAGTAGAGTTCCAAGGATTCCTACCCAGGAAGGTAGGAAGAGAAAGAAAAACTAGAAAGAAATGTAAAAGGTAAAATGCAGATGTTTAAGCAATCAGAAGCGAGTATGGGTCAAGGTATAGAAACAAAAAGATAATGGAGTATCAAAGTTAGTAATACATAGTAAAGAGCGCATAAAGTAAGTTTGAACAAGTGTAAAATGTTAACCTGAGAAAGATTCATTCCTTTCTATTAAGATCTTTTTTCTCATTAGAAAGCTTCTTCGGGTAGATCCCAAAGCCATTAGTATTTCCTATAGATAGCAAGGTTTTCCTCGAACAGTGGAAATAGTCAGAAAATGAAGAGAGGTAAAAGATCAAGATTATTCAATGGAGTTTCCAGTAAACCTAAGCTATCATAAAAGATGTAGAAGTTTCGGATACCCAAAATCGACCTGTGAACGAGTACAATGAAAGACATAAAGAGAAGTTATTAGATACCTTAACCAAATAGACTGATATATATAAAATCTGACTTGCCAAATTCTAGCCACCCAGTGATTCTAGCAAGGAAGTTGTCCTGAATGAGTCTATCTCATACCTGCCTTACATGAGTAATAGACTCTACCAGGACACAAAGCTTTAGAACAAAGACATCGACAACCACTGAAATGTAGATTTTTGATCCACCCTACACTAGTATAGGTAAAGATAATCGTAAGTAAGTTTAATAAGAATTTATCTTATGTAAGAAACAGAAAGCCCTGAAATGATAGGTCGTTCAGATAAGAACTAAGGAAGTTTCAAGAGATATAAATAAAAAGAACTCGACTCAAGTAAAATGGACAAGTTAGTAATATCTGCGGAAATCCATAGATCGGACCAATGCTAATAGAGATTTTGGAAGGCATAAAAAGGATTGATTTGTGAAATGGGAGACAATCGGAAGTTAGTAAAGAATACCAACATGAACAGTAAGATTACACGGTGTAGATGTAACCTATAGCAAGAGCAAAAAGCAGAAAACTAGGAAGTAGTCAATGAGAGTAAGTTATCACTAATCTTGGAAGCACAATATGGGATTGAAAAATAGATTATGAAAATAAATAATAAGGAAAGCTATGGGAAGCAATAAGGAAGTAAAGTTTATGTAGGAATAATGAATAATATGGCTTAAGATAGTAATGTAAATGGAAACCTCATCATAATCGATCGGAGTTATAGAAACCTTAAGATTTGAGATAGTCGACGCAGATTCTGACAGTATAAGTGATAACTCTTCTGTCCAGTAATTCTAACTAGAGAAGGGTAAATGCACTCATTCAGGCCATTGGTGGAGTTGGATAGTTGGCAGAGATACGTATTTCTCAGATCCTTAAGAAAGCAAGTATGCACCCCTCAACATAGAGTTTAACAAAAACTTGGAAAAGTAAAGAAGAGCATCAGATATAATAGATAGACCACGAGATAATTAGACAACTGAACCATTGAGTTCAATATAGCATAAATAAGAAACATGAGGAATGATAGTCTAAAGTCGCGTGAATGGAGCCAAATATAGGGATCACTATTGAATTGAGAACCTTAAGGAGACAAATACTTAAAAGAATAAGAAACCAAAGAAGATAATTTTCAGGAATGCAGTATAAGTAATTTATAAGGGTCTTATCGTATTGTAATGAATGGATTAGTAAAAGAATGGCACCAGAACCAAAGGATTTAATAGAAGCATTCTAGCAATCAAGTTGATGAAGTTCTCATTGGGGTAAGGACATAAGAAGTACAAAGGACTAAGATGGGAGGAAAATCTAAGTAGCGGAGTAGACATCATAAGGAGGAATAATATAAAGTATGGCATGATTTTGAAAGAGAATGAAGACTTAAGAGGGTTAAGTAACAGAAAATAATAAAAATGGATATAAAAGCAACATGATTAAGTAATTAGATAGTATGATTTTAGAGAAGGTTCGTGATAAGAAATATATAATTGATAGTCGGGAAGCGAATCAAGAGTGAAGTTGAAAAATGAGACAACTCAGATCGTACTTAGTGGAAGTATCTTAGTGGGGAAGCTAGAACTAGTCAACATGGAAGTCCCAGATCTATAGATGAACAGAACACGCAACCACAGTATGGGCATCTGATGAGATCACCACCATCAGGTAAGCGTCAGAATCGATCCCCACCCTCCCAACCCTTGATAGATCGCGACAGCAGAGATGGACCATAACCTTCACCTCAAGATTGCCCTCATAACACAGATGAACCAGTGAAGGATACAAAACCATTAGATTAGAGAAGTTTCAGGCATAAAATGTAGCAGGATAAAAGATGAAATGAACACTAACCATAAGATTTGAAAGTATAATTGTCGAGGTAAGACGACAATATAATAAAAATACTTAGTAGGTGATGATAGAAGTACATCACAGCGAGATCTCTCAGTGTTGGACTAGAACCCAAGTTCTATTATGTATTAACTCTTGTGATCTCTGAGAAGTAGCTAGCCATAGTTTAAGTTAACCAAACCACCACAGATTTGTGATAGCATTAGCCACCGTGAATAAATCATCAAGATTCATATGTGTAAATGGACCTCGGGTAAAGATGAGATTTACAATAATACAACCTAGAATAAAGAACAAGACGTGTAAAGACAGCAGCCAGATCGTTCTAGCAAAGTAATTAAAGGTGCAAAGAGTAAACCAGAACAGTATAACCACTGTTAACATAGCAATAAGAACATAGCTTTAATATAAAGGTATATATAATTAGGCTTAGTATAAAGATTTTGCCCCAGAATTTCTTAGCCAACCAAGAAGAGTCATCAGAAAGAAAGAACTACCCTGATATAACATCATAATTATGAGGAACATTAGTGGACAATAATAGTAATTGGAAAGGTTAGTTATACATCATGAAGACCAAAACCCAGAGATAGTCATAAATGTGAGGACTCGAAAGAGAAAGCTTATAAGAACATAAGGTTTAATAAGGCGGAAAACTGAGAAGGTCAAATAGTTGGTTGAGAACAGATAAAAAAAAATTAAGTTAAGGCATATCTTATAAAGTCATTTAAATAGAATAGTTGAAGAACTCGAAGTATACATAGGTTAAGGGGAAGCGAAGGTTATGGGTTAGAACATGAAGAATTATGGGAACACTTTAAACATAAGTTACTAAGAATATTTTAAAGTTAGTTTTGTCATTGCAAGAGGTATTAAGGGGGTTGTGAGGTCAGAATGGAACAAAGATGAGCAAGAGGACAAATTACATATATGGCATAAATTTTGGAAATAAAAACTCATGAAGATAGATAAAGATAAAAGATGTTGAATATAATTGGAAGTTATAGAAATAAAGTTATGTGATACATAAGAGATAGGGGTAGTACGATGACATATGCAGAGTAATGAGCAGAGGATCATGGAGTAAGATTAAGGAATTGCCTTTTTGTTAGAAACTCAAGATGTTATTCATTAAGGCCCATGAACTTTGGAGCAGTATGCACAAGTATAATAAGAGATTTTCAGAGAATTTAGTATTAAGATCTCAAGCGAATGGATAGCCAGAGATATGGATATCTCTGGCTAGGACAATCTACGAGTTAAGCCCCAGAAATGATTCGAGTTTATGGGACGAATCCTATTTAAGAGGGGGATATATTATAACGACCGGAAATCCCGATTACTATTACATCATGAGATGAGTATTATATAATATAAATTTTGTTTAAGCACATATACATTCATGGAACGACTTTGGGGGATAATCGGTAGATCCCTCGAAATTCCGATGCGAAACTGTATTATGTTCCACTCCAAACAACCCATGGTATTTGGACCATAATTTTTTCATACAAACTCCGATATTAATGACGTTTATAACGTCGGAAAGATAAGACTGAGAGCTACAACTTTTGCGTTGGACATTTTCCCAAATTCGAACTTGAAATAGGTCAAACAT
The DNA here is from genome assembly GCA_019454045.1 of Zanthoxylum bungeanum. Taxonomy (NCBI): domain Eukaryota; kingdom Viridiplantae; phylum Streptophyta; class Magnoliopsida; order Sapindales; family Rutaceae; genus Zanthoxylum; species Zanthoxylum bungeanum. Next base: position 94,776 of record SKCR01042617.1, read on the forward strand.
CGAGAAGTATGTGGCTGCTACAGTAAGTTTCGGGTGAAGTCTAGAAATGGGTGATATGGCACACTCTTGGCCACCCATTTCATTACAAAATCATCCATCTTTTTTGCGTTCGGGCATGCCCATATTCAGCGACCTACTGGATGCTGGATTAAGAAAGGAATAAACAAAACAACACGGGTTGCCGCGCTATCGGAATACAATGGATTCAACAAGCACGTATGGATAGGTTGGGCATAGCTATTTCAATCTCTCTCGCTCTCGCTCTCCTGATCGACCAGACTGAATCGATACAATGAAGATAACAGATGGGAGAGTGACCCTAAGTACAATGATTATTCTTCTATAAATAGACTACTATTCATTCCCTTCTTTTATGAAGCAAAAATCATGAGTTTGAGGGCAAATAAGCTCTCCATTTCTTCTTCATTTTTTTAATGGAAAAAACTTGAAGGAAAAGTAATGGAATTCAATATCTCTTGGTCAAGTAAGTTTCTTTTTCTTCTCTCTTCTTATTAATTTGGATCATGTGCATCTATTCTCATTTTACATATTCATGCTTAGAAACCCTATGATTTGGGGCTTTGTTGATTAAGAAGGTTGGGCAAGAAATTGAGTCATAAGGCATGTTTATGAAGTTATTTAGAATGAATTATGCCTAAGTGTGGTTGAAATGAAGCTAAGATGAAAAATGTATGTGGGGGCCGAATTTATTAGCTTGTGGAAGAAATATTTTTGATGTTTTGATGGTAATTGATAAGTCAAGAAAGTAATTGTTGAGTTAAAATACCCAAACTTTGGAAGATTTGAAGGTTTCGTAAAAAAAGAAAAGCAAGGATAAAGAGACTTGGAGAAGTGCTTGAGGATGATAATTTAATGTAGAATTTGTGAATTAGAAGTTAAATAAGTTGGTTTGTGCAATAACTTTGTTGTGAAAAGTGCTTGTGGTAATTTAAGTAGAGGATGAACATGGAGAAGCAAAACGGAATCTTGGAAAACGGATTCGCGTCGCGACGCTAAAGGCCTGTGCGTCGCGATGCGCAAGAGAAAAAGAGCAGCACATTTCTGGATGTTGCGCGTCGTGACACGCAAGGACTTACGTCATGACGCATGGCATAAAACCATACCCAAATTCATTTTAAACCATCCCAGTTCCATTCTAGCATGTTAGAGGTCACCATAAGGGTCTCGTATCGACTTTTTTATATATAATACACCATAATGTAAGTATATTATGCCTAAAAATGATAGCGAGTATTTAAATCGATAGATTTAGCTTAATTCTGTAATACACTCCGCGACTTATTATCTAATCAGAGTTATCAATTAAGGATTATCGTATGAACCACAAAACCTATCGGTGAAGTGATGTCATGCTAGCGGAGCCTCAAACTAGTGAGTGGACATTTTCCCTTAAGTTGATTTTCAGTTGTTATCTTAAATGAACAGACTTATTTTCTCGCTTTTATGGCAATAGCCAATTTCATTACTAGATTACATTGTGTTTTGCATGTTTTAAGAACGCGTTCGAATAGGACAAGACCTGATGCATGATAGACGACGCTACACATACATAGATAAGCAAATCCATAATGTAGGACCCCGTGTACCCGATTGAACTCATTCCCATTCAACCGGGTGTACCTCGTTCGGCGCGGCAAAATATCGTGATAAAGATATCCTTTAGGCATTTTCCCTCGAATGGAGGACCTTGAATCCACCCTAGTTAGCCCATGCGCACTAGAATGTAATGCATGCGTAAATAAAGAAATGATATGCAAAGGGTAAATGACATAATAAAAGGCGCGGCAAAACATCGTGGTAAAGGTAGCCTTCAAGCATTTCCCTCGAATAAAGGACTTTTAATCCACCCTAGTTAGCCCAATGCGCATTATGTTACAGTGCATATAAAATAAAGACAACAATAATATAGGCCCTCGTATGCTCGATTAAACATATCTTCATTCAATCAAATATACTCCGTCCGACGCGGCAAAGTATTGTCATAAATGTAGCCTTTTGGACTTTTCTTCCCTCAAATAGATAACCTTTAGACCAACATACTAAGCCCATACGCACTACATCATCAATACACAAACAAATAACGTGCAGAAGTAAAGCGAAAACGACTAAATCATGCTTAAACGTAAATAACATACTAGCGACTAAATCATGCTCAAACACAAAGTTGGATGAAACGAAATATGTGTGTCTCTCAAGCGGTACGTGGCGTTGTATCCCGAGTACAGACCGCACTATCGTCCATTCGGATTAGGCTACATAATTTACGTCCGGGTTTCCATCCGATATACCACAAGAGAGACCACATATTCCATTCATCCAGAATTCACATCATGCATCAATCCATAATACTCACATGTAATAAAGTATTAAAATCAATGAAAAATAAAAGAAAAAAAATGAGAGATAATAATAAAGAAGGTACCCTCAGGTCTAACCTTTTAAATCGCCTCTCGGACGTACGGTACACGATCGTCAGAAGGGTTATCGCTCCGTAACTCCTCCGGTTCACTGGTCCACTGCTTCCTTTCGCTGTTTCGTTGTTTGGACCGCTGTCTTTACTCCGTTTTGCTACTGTTTTGCTATTTTATCTTAGTCACCATTTTCGTTGATTAGGGGGCTGTTTTGTGGTTTCTGGAGGGATTAGGGGGCTGTTTTGTGCAGTAATCTTAAGGGTTTTAAAGTGCAGTTTTTGTTCACTGTTTTTGGTGATTTAGGCTATTGTTTTAAGGTATTTGGGCTGCTGGTTTTTGGTGGATGTAGGGGTTATTTTAAGGGTGATTTTTGGCTGTAGAGAGTGAGGAATGAGAAGAGAATTCTTTGTTGCTTATGGCTTGTGTTATGCGTCAATGCTAGGAGTTTTTTGTGTGAATGAGCTATGGTGTGAAAGGGTTGGATTTGTGTCTCTTTTATAGATAAAGGTTAGGGTGAATCCATGTTTGAAAATGAATGAGATTTGTTAATGAATGTGATATCTTTTAATTAGTATTTCATAAGGAAAACATCTTTTTAATTAGGGACAAGATTAGGAATATCATATATTTGATTTATTTAATTAGGCATGAGATTTCTTTTATTTAGTAGGTATTATTTTTAGATTGGATTTTATTTGGGATGTGATTTATTCAATTTAGGAAGGATATTATTTTAATTTGTGACATGTGTTTAAATATTTTAATTGTTTTGGATGGGCTTTGGTGGGCTAATTGGGCTTGGGCGTGAGGCTAGCAGCAAAACCAGAAGTACCGACACCGTTCGAACGCTGATTCGAACGCTACATGAACGCCCGTAATCTGCTTGATGTTCGAACGTGTTAGCGAACGCATCACGAACGAAAGCAGTGAACATGTGAATTGGATCCGATGACATACTTATTCTAAATTTTCCCTTCTGATATTCGTTTCCCGCGACTTCTGTGACTTAAAAGGTAGTGTCTCCAAGTGAGACTCATCATAGGGACTTATATGCAAAATGCAGTGCCTACATTCGCCCCTACTTTGATGGGACTTGTGCATTGTGTGACAATGACAATCCTATCAAAGTTGTGCAATGCATTTTTACTTACCTGGCTCGCCAGCTACCACCTGACTTGCCTGCTGCCTCAAGCTGAGTTGATGACGCAGTGGACCTCGATCCTGGGACGCATCCCAATAACTGCAACGGATAACGGGGGCCTCGACCCTGGGACGCATCCCAATACCGCTGACAATGTGGGTCACGACCTTGGGACGCATCCCCAAAACTGATGATGCAGTGGACCTCGATCATGGGACGCATCCCAATAACTGCAACCGATGTGGGTCACGACCCTGAGACTCATCCTCAAAACTGATGCTGATGATGTGGGTCACGACCCTATGACTCATCCCTAAAACTGCTATTGATACTGACGTGGGCCTCACCCCTGGGACTCATCCCCAAAATTACTGATGATAGGTGTGGGCCTCGACCCTGGGACTCATCCCCAAAACTGATACTGATACTGACGTGGGCCTCGCCCCTGTGACTCATCCCCAAAATTACTGATGATAGGTCTGGGCCTCGACCTTGGGACTCATCCCCAAACTGATGCTGACATAGGCCTCGCCCCCAAACTGATGTTGATGTGGGCCTCGCCCCCAAACCGATGTTGACATGGGCCTCGCCCCCAAACTGATGCAGATGTGGGCCTCGACCCTGTGACTCATCCCCCAACTGATGCTGACATGGGCCTCGCCCCCAAACTGATGCGGATGTGGGCCTCGACCCTGGGACTCATCCTCCAACTGATGCTGACATGGGCCTCGCCCTCAAACTGATGCGAATGTGGGCCTCAACCCCAAAACCGATGCTGATATGGGCCTCGCCCCAAGCTGATACTGATTCATTCTTGAAACTGATGACAATGTACCATTGTTGCTTCTGGTTGGCTTGCCTTTGCCGCTTTCTCTTTTTCTTCTTTGAAACCTGTTATTACAAAACAGAACAAACACAAAAAAGGAATGCAGAATACGTTACATGTATGTATACATGCATGAATGAGTTTCCTATCTCGTTGGGTTAGGTCTTCCGCCAATTCCCCTGGTGACTGCTTGGTTTACTATTCATCGGGCAAAATATTACTTCAATCTGTCTACGTTGATCGGCTCGGTGAACTCGTTCCCTTCCAAGTCTGACAGTCTCACTGCCCCATTTCCTATTACTTTCTACACTATGTAAGGTCCTTCCCAGTTGGGTCTGAACTTTCCTCTCGGATCCGTCATCGACGGTTTTGACTGCTTAAGTACCAAATCACCCTTTCTGATCATAGTAGGACGCACCTTCTTGTTGAATGCTCGGGCTAGTCTCTTCTGATATATCTGCATGTGATGCAAGGACTTCATCCTCTTTTCATCTAGTAGTGCTAACTTTCCAAATCTCTGTGCGGCCCATTCTTGTTCAGGTAACTCTGTTTCTGCTAATACCCTCAAGGATTGTATCTCAACTTCCACTGGCAGTACTGCTTCCATTCCATAGACCAAAGAGTAAGGCGGGGCTCCTGTTGTTGTTCTTACTGATGTTCTGTACCCCCACAGGGCATACGGTAGCTTGTTAGCCCAATCTTTGCAGTTCTCTGTCATCTTGGCTAATATTTTCTTTACTGTCTTATTGGCTGCCTCAACTGCCCCATTTGCCTGCGGCCGGTAAGGTGATGACTTGTGATGTCATATCTCATATCTCTGTAGCATTGCCTTCGTTTCCCCTTGAAACTAAACTCTGTTATCTGTCACTACATGATGCGACATCCCATATCGACATATGATGTTCCGAGCTATGAACTTCGCCATCTGTTTTGCTGTGACGTTACGAAATGACTCGGCTTCCACTCATTTTGAGAAGTAGTCCACTGCCACTACTATGAAACGATGTCCATTCGATGCACTCAGTCGAATCTCCCCGATCATATCAATTCTCCATGCTGAGAAAGGCCATGGCTCTGATAGCCCACGCAACTCTGTGTGCGGCAGATGATTCAAATTACCGTGTGCTTGACAATCATGACAATGTTTTACCAGCTTTGCACAGTCTGTCTCTATGGTCAACCAGTAGAAACCCTGACTTACAATCTTGCGAGACAAATTCAACCCATTCATATGCGGTCCACATACCCCGGCATGTATTTCTTCAATTGCCTTCTGAGCCTCTTTTTTTTCTCAAACACTTCAACTGAACGCCATTTACCTGTCTCTTGTACAATTCTCCTTTCAAAATCACATATTGAGAAGCCAACTTCTGAATGGCTATTCTGTCTTTTCTGCTTGCTCCTTCTGGGAATTCCCCGTGTTCCAGATACCTCTGAATGCCATGATACCAAGGTTTACCATCATCGATCTCCATTTCCAGAACTCTTTCTATCTCATAAATGGGTATGTTTGCTGTTGTCAGTACCAATGGTCTCATCACTAACTTCTCTGGATTTTCCCAAGTCGCTGCAAGTGTAGCTAATGCGTCTGCCATCTGATTCTCTTCTCGCGGCAAGTGCTGAAACTTACAATCGGGGATAGATTGTGCCAACTTTCTGAGGTGAAAAATATAAGGTTTCAACCGTTCTTCCTTCAATTCCCATTCTCCCTGAATCTGTCGGATTACCAACATCGAATCTCCATATACCTCCACGCTCTCAGCCTTCAAGGCTATCAGTGCAATCAATCCAAAAGCACATGCTTCATACTCGGCCATGTTGTTGGTTACCCCAAATGTCAACCTCTTGGCCATAGGCAAGGTTTCCCCTTCGAGGGACACTATCACAATCCCAATTCTGGCTCCTTTGTAATTCACTGCTCCGTCAAAATACATCTTCCATCCCTGAACCATTATTGCTTGGATCTCTTCATTGGGAATTCAAACTTATATTGATCACCTTCAATAGGTTGTAATGCCAGGAACTCTGCCACTGCTCGCCCTTTGATTACTTTGGAAGTGAGGTACTCAATATCAAACTCTGTCAGCAACACTAACCATCTGCCCAACTTCCCCACTAGCGAAGGTACTGAATGTAGATACTTCAAGGGGTTTTCCTTTGCCACTACCTGGATCTTGTAAGACTGGAAGTAATGCCGCAGTTTTCTGGATGCCCATACCACTGCCAAACAGATCTTCTCTACTTCTTGATAGCGGGCTTCATACGAAAGCATTTTCTTACTGAGATAGTAGACTGCATGCTCTACCCCGGTCTCATCTGCCTGTACCATCATTGCCCCTATTGCTTCTGATTCTATGGCCAAATACAATATCAAGGGTCTGCCCGGTCTCGGAGGTTTCAATACATGAGGTTTTACCAAGTATTCTCTGATCTTGTCGAAGGTTGCTTGACATTGCTCATTCCATGTCACTGGCTGGTCTTTTCTCAGCAGTTTGAAGATAGGCTCACATACTGATGTCAACTTGGCGATGAACCGACTGATATACTGAATTTTCCCGTGGAATGCTCTGACTTCTTTCTCAGTCTTTGGTGCTGGCATCTCTGTAATTGCTTTGATCTTCTCAGAGTCTACCTCTATTCCTCCCATCCCAACTGTATGTCCCAGCAATTTTCCTGATGTTACCCCAAACACACATTTCTTGGGATTCAACCGCAAGTTGTATTTGTCAACTCTCTGAATGAACTTCTCCAGTGCTTCTATATGCCCAATTCTTGTCTCTGATTTCACCATCAAATCATCCACATATACTTCAATCTCTTTGTGCATCAAATCGTGGAATAGTGTAGTGGCCATCCGCTGATAAGTAGCTCCTGCATTCTTGAGCCCAAACAGCATTACCTTGTAACAATATGTGCCCCACTCGGTGACAAAGGCAGTCTTGTGCTTTTCTTCTTCAGCTATGAGAACCTGATTGTATCCTAAAAACCCATCTGCAAATGAATACATGGCAGATAAAGTTGCACTGTCAACTAGCACATCTATATGAGGTAGAGGAAAATCATCTTTCGGGCAAGCCTTGTTAAGATCTCTGTAATCCACACACATTCTGACTTTCCCTTCTTTCTTTGGCACCGGCACAATATTTGCCAACCACTCAGGATACTTCACCACTTCCAGGAATCCCACATCTATCTGTTTCTTGACTTCTTCTCTGACTTTCTCGGCCCACTCAGGTCTCATCCGTCGAAGTTTCCATTTCACCGGCTTCATATTTGGATAAGTTGGAATTGTATGATGGGCGATGCTTCTGTCTACTCCAGGCATGTCCTCATAGGACCAAGCAAACACTTTGGCATATTTGGCCAATATTCCTTCTAATTTCTCCCACTCCTCAGAGGTAACCTCACTTGCAATTAGAATTTCATTGGGGCTCTCTGGCGTACCAAGGTTGAATGCATTTGTTCTGGTGGAACTGATAACAAATATACTCAAGTCATGCAAATTGAAAGGAAAAGACTTAGACGAGTAAGCAAAATGATTGTCTTTATTGCTAGCAGATGCAGGAATACATTCAAATAAATCAGAGAGATAAACATCTTCATCCTCCACAGATGCTTCATCTCCCACAGCTGGTTCTTCCTCCTTTTCCTAGAGGGTCAGGCCCTCCAACTTCATCAGTTCTTCTTCCCATTTCTCCTATTCCTTCTTCACAATTTTCGATGCCAGTGACTTCTCACTTATCACCTCCTGAAAGATCTCAAACCAGGGTACCACAATCCCATTGACTTCTACCGGTTCAGGTTCTCCCTGATATCCCGTTGCCTTCACAAAGCATTCCATCAGCTTCAACCCTTTCTTCTTGGCTTTCGGCTTATCCTCATCAGACATGTATCCCAACCCTCTCCGGGTAGTCTGCCCCTTGAAGTTTGGCAATGTCGAACCTTTACCTGGCTCGAACTTCATATTTTCCATGATCCTAGCCACCCTAGGATCCACCTACTCCTCAAAAGTTGCTGATACCTGGAACCTTGCGAAAGGCTGTATCTCTAAAGCAGCCACAACATTATCTACTTCAGCTCGGATGGTGACAATCTCTCCCCCGTAGGGAAACTTAATAACCTGATGCAGAGTGGAGGGCACGCCCCCAAGCTTGTGGAACCACAGTCTTCCCAATAACAAAGCAAAAGTAGCCGGAATATCCAGCACTGTGAACTCAACCTCATCCTCAATCGGGCCAACCTTGACTACTGCGGCAAAGGTACCCTCAACTCCTCGCTTGCTATCATCATAAGCTTTGATGGTCATATTGGAGGGATCCAGATCCGTTGCATTCATACCCAGCTTCGCCAAAATCTTCAATGGACACACATTGATGGATAAGCCATCATCTACCATCACACAAGATGTCTTCTTGCCCCTCACTTCAGCTCTGATGAATAAAGGCTTATTATGGTTCCTTCCCTCAGCCGGGAGTTCCTCCTCAGAAAAGGTTATTATCTGCAAAGCTTCCTTTTGCACTGATCCGACAAACATCGCGGGGTTGGCATCATCCGTTACCACTATCTTGCTCAAGGCCTCAACCATTGCCCGCTGTGCTCTTAAGACGAACACAACAATTCCCAGATGCTAACCTGTGTCCGTGTCTTCCTTAACTGACGTAGCACTGCATCCCCCTCAGCATTCTCCACATTTTCAGACACTTCTCTGCCTTCCGTCAACACTTCTTTACCCTTCTCAGCCGTATCACTGTAGAAACGCCCGCTGCGTGTCATTCCTCTTACCACCTCTTCATCACTACTAGAGAAATCTTCCCAGAAGTTCTTCCCCTGTTCTGTTTCATCCTCACTGCTGCTATCCCAAATTCCCAGGCAGAAGGCTTGGTGGTCAAAGGATTTGAGGACAAGGCTTTCGGGTAGGCCAGAGTTTATCATATAGGTTGGTGGTGGGACAGAGTGGTAATTCGGCAGGGGGTTTTTGTGTGTGTTAGGCTGTTCTGTTTCTGGGTCGGGTATCTTTTTGGAGTCTATAAGGTCCTGGATTTCATGGCGAAGGCGGGCACAATTGTCAGTGTCATGGCCCTTCTGTTGATGAAAATGACAATAGTGGTTCAGGTTGAGATGTGGTGGTGGAGGGTGTGGGAGTGGTTTGGTTTCTAAGGGTTTCAGAAGTCTCTGTCTCTTTAATTTCTCCAATACCTTAGACAAGGGTCTACCCAGGTCGGAGAAACGCCGGTTCCAGATAGCAGCAATCTCAGCAGAAATAGGTTTGGCACCTGATGTTCCTCCAATGGGCCTCATGTTCAGGCTATAGAACTTCTGTTCTCAGCTTCTTCTTCTTCAATGTCCATGACAGTCTCCCTCAACTGTCGAAAATCAGTAATCATAGAGGTCATCCTCCTCAACTTGCCATAGATTGAGGGTTTAGTACCCTTGATAATCATTTTTATCTGGTCCTTCTCTGAGGGCCGAGTCTGCATTTTCAAAAGCTGGCTCCTCCAACGGTCTACATATTCCTTGAAGCTTTCTTCTGGCTTCTGCTTGGTGTTTTCTAAGTCCCGGAGTGACAAGTCGATCTCCAGATCTGTAACATACTGTTTCAAAAAGGCCTCTGCTAATTCCCTCCAATCATCATTGATCTTCCTCTCCAGGTTGTGATATCATACCACGGGTGCCCCCTCGAGTGACATCCCAAACATTTTCTGAACCTGACGCTTGGATAAACCCACTGAACTCATAACTGAAACATACTGACGGAGATGGACCCTCGGATCCCCATTCCCGTTGAACCTGGCCATATCTAGCATTTTGAATTGAGCTGGTAACTGTTCTTCAAAGGTCATTGCCTCATAATCTAGCAGGTTTTCATGTTTGCCCCTCATCTTACGGGTAACCGACTCTACCTGATCTCGGAGTTTCTGCATTTCAGCTTGAGACCCTGCCACTTTCCCCGTAGCATATTCAGCCATATCATCATCAAAACCCGGAATATCCTCATTCAATCTAGTCGGAGGGTCTTCACACCTCTCATTCTCAGAGTTTCCCCCAGCACGGGGCACAACCATATTGGCCATAGCAGCAGCCAAGGCTTGCAACTGTTCAGTAACCTTGGTGAGTTGGTTTCCAACTGATCCATACGGGATGTTTCATTCTCTGATTCGCTCATGTTTGCTATTGTCCTTTTAACAAGTCTTCCATTTTCCCTAACCCAACGGATATCTATGATGGCTCTTAAGACACAAGAGAGTTAACATGATGTGTGTATGCATAAGATGCATGAGATACGTGCGATGTGTGGAACATATAATCTGGCCCATTGTCATTTTAAAGCTTCAATCATATTATTGCAAGGTGCAAACTTGTCCCAGTTGAAAAGGCCCAACAGGTTTACACATTTGCAATAACGTGGTTAAACAACTTCAAATGATAAAGAGCCCAAACACAGGATGGCCCATCGGCATTTCAGAAACTTTTGGCCCAATTGTCATAGGATACGAACTCGTCCCAGTTTAAATGGCCCAACCAGTTCGCATTTCTGACAAGAGGTACAACTGCATCCAAATGATGATGGTCCCAAGCATAAAAAGATAATTCAAACATAAAGCAATAATTTCTACAGAGCGGCCCATCGACATTTCAGAAGCTTTTGGCCCAATTGTCATAGGATACGAACTCGTCCCAGTTTAAATGGCCCAACAAGTTCGCATTTTTGACAAGAGGTACAACTGCACCCAAATGATGATGGTCCCAAGCATAAAGAGATAATTCAAACATAAAGCAATAATTTCTACAGAGCGGCCCATCGACATTTCAGAAGTTTTTGGCCCAATTTTCATAGGATACGAACTCGTCCCAGTTTAAATGGCCCAACAAGTTCGCATTTCTGACAAGAAGTCCAACTGCATCCAAATAAGGATGGTCCACAAGCACAAGGAAATAGTTTTTATAGGTTATTCAACTCCGGTCTACGTGTGGGTTTGCGGGAGTGTGGAAAAAGACTCTCACTGGCGAAGGATTGCCCACAACTAGGTCTCCTCACTCAAGGTTTCGAGCGACCAAGTGAGCGCACCTTTTTTATACCTTACGATACGTGCCAATGAGTTATGATGCGTGACTGACTGTCAAATGGATTTCCCGTTGTAGATTCCCCAGAGGGAGGGCGGAGCGAACTCTCTTAAGAACCCAAGCCTCTTAGGCTCTTATCGCTTGGTGACAGGACTAAATAACGAGTCATCCAAATTAGTCCATCACAGTAGGCTACAAGTACATGATTATCTAGGTGCCTTCGCAGCTTTTCCTTATAGAAAGGTAGTGAATGAGGGAAGACACCAAACCATTACCTAGCCTTAAAAGTGCCTTTGATTAAACCCCTTTCAACCCACGGTAAACACGGTTAATTAAAACATAAATCATAATCACTACAAGACATTATTTTGGGGCCAATTCTCTATCCCCAGTGGAGTCGCCAGATTGTAGGACACATAAATTGGACGACGCTGTTTTGGGCTCGCGGCCCGGTCGGGAGTACGGAGTAGCCCACTTGGGAACTAAACTGGAGAAATAACATGGAGTCGCCACCCGGTGTTAACCAGGAAAATGATTTAAGGCCGCACTCACCCCTCGCAAGGGAATACCTCAAACCGTTGGGTTCAGAATAGTCCCTTACTTATGCCACTTGTAATGATTTGATTTGTGCAATAATTTAATCGAATCTAGCAACATATATTTCCAAGGGTAATCTTCTTTTAAGTTCACATGCATGAAAGTAATCATCATAACGGAAAACATACGATATCACACAATAATCTCATGAACATGTTGAATCATCAAACATGAAAAAATAAATAACAACCTAAACATAAACATAAAGAAACACCTATTGCGAAAGGAGATAACAAGATCATGCATAGAGGAATAACATACGAATGGCTAAATCATGCTTGAGAAACAAGTAACACCCTAACGACCTAATCATGCTTGAACAAAATCTTGCGAACACATCAAATAGATGAATGTGGGAATACAAATAGATGATAACAGCAAAAGTGTCAATAATGGAATGGCATGGTTAATTACATAATGCAAGAGAAATCACCCAAGAAGCAATCATGCATGAAATGTGATGAAAATGACTCAGTTCAGTGTATGTGCGTTCGTGTAGCGTTCGTAAACGCATTCGAACGGTAAACAGAAGGTTCACGTTCATATAGCGTTCGAGAACGCATTCGAACGGGACCAGACCTGATGCATGATAAAACAAAGAAAATATCGTACGCGTTCGAGCAGCATTAGTAAACACGTTCGAACGGTAAACAGAAGGTTCGCGTTCGTATAGCGTTCGAAAACGCGTTCGAACGGGACAAGACCTGATGCATGATAAGACGAAGAAAACACATGCGTGTTCGAGTAGTGTTAGTAAACGCGTTCGAACGGTAAACAGAAGGTTCGCGTTCGTATAGCGTTTGAGAACGCGTTCAAACAGGACAAGACCTGATGCATGATAGACGACACAACACATACATAGATAAGCAAATCCACAATGTAGGACCCCGTGTGCCCGATTGAACTCATTCCCATTCAATAGGGTGTACCTCGTCCGGCATGGTAAAACATCGTGGTAAAGATAGCCTTTAGGCATTTTCCCTCTAATGGATGACCTTGAATCCACCCTAGTTAGCCCATGCGCACTAGAATGTAATGCATGCGTAAATAAAGCAATGATATGCAAAGGGTAAATGACATAATAAAAGACGCAGCAAAACATCGTGGTAAATGTAGCCTTCAGGCATTTCCCTTGAATAGAGGACCTTTAATCCACCCTAGTTAGCCCAATGCGCATTATGTTACCGTGCATATAAAATAAAGACAACAATAATATAGGACCTCGTATGCTCGATTAAACATATCTCCATTCAATCAAACATACTCCGTCCGGCGCGACAAAGTATTGTCGTAAAGGTAGCCTTTTGGACTTTTCTTCCCTCAAATAGAGAACCTTTAGACCAACATACTAAGCCCATGCGCACTACATCATCAATACACAAACAAATAACGTCCCTAAAGTAAAGCGAAAATGACTAAATCATGTTTAAACGTAAATAACATACTAGCGACTAAATCATGCTCAAACACAAAGTTGGATGAAACGAAATATGTGTGTCTCTCAAGCGGTACGTGGAGTTGTATCCCGAGTACAGACCGCACTACTGTCTATTCAGATTCAGCTATGAAATTTACGTCCGGGTTTCCATCCGATATACCACAAGAGAGACCACATATTTCGTTCATCCGGAATTCACATCATGCATCAATCCATAATACTCACATGTAATAAAATATTAAAATAAATGAAAAATAAAAGAAAAAAAATGAGAGATAATAATAAAGAAGGTGCCCTCAGGTCTAACCATTTAAATCGCCTCTTGGACGTACGGTACACGATCGTCGGAAGGGTTAACGCTCCGTAACTCCTCCGGTTCACTGGTCAACTGCTTCATGCATTTCGCTGTTTCGTTGTTTGGACCGTTGTCTTTACTCTGTTTCGGTGTTGTTTTACTATTTTATCTTAGTCACCATTTTCGTTGATTAGGGGGCTGTTTTGTGGTTTCTGGAGAGATTACGGGGGCTGTTTTGTGCAGTAATATTAAGGGTTTTAAAATGCAGTTTTTGTTCAATGTTTTTGGTGATTTAGGCTACTATTTTAAGGTATTTGGGCTGCTGTTTTTCGGTGGATGTAGGGGTTATTTTAAGGGTGATTTTCGGCTGTAGAGAGTGAGGAATGAGAAGATAATTATTTGTTGCTTATGGCTTGTGTTATGCGTCAATGCTATGAGTTTTTTGTGTGAATGAGCTAGGGTGTGAAAGGGTTGGATTTGTGTCTCTTTTATAGACAAAGGCTAGGGTGAATCCATGTTTGAAAAGGAATGAGATTTGTTAATTAAGGTGATATCTTTAGTTAGTATTTCATAAGGAAAACATCTTTTTAATTAGGGACAAGATTAGGAATATCATATATTTGATTTATTTATTTAGGCATGAGATTTCTTTTATTTAGGTAGGTGATTATTTAGATTGGATTTGAATTAGGATGTGATTTATTCAATTTAGGAAGGATATTATTTTAATTTGTGACATGTGTTTTAAATATTTTAATTGTTTTGGATGGGCTTTGGTGGGCTAATTGGGCTTGGGCGTGAGACTAGCAGCAAAACCAGAAGTACCGACACCGTTCGAATGCCAATTCGAACGCTACACGAACGCCCGCAATCTGCTTGACGTTCGAACATGTTAGCAAACGCAGCACGAACAAAAGCAGTGAACTTGTGAATCGGATCCGATGACATACTTATTCTAAATTTTCCCTTCCGACATTCGTTTCCCGCGACTTCCGTGACTTAAAAGGTAGTGTCTCCAAGTGAGACTCATCATATGGACTTATATGCAAAATGCAGTGCCTACAGGGACGCTGATACGTAACGCCCCCAGATCCTAGTTCAGGACTATGGATGACAGATACCCCTATATCCTAGTTTCAGAGCTTGAAGTGTAGCATAGATCCGCACCCCCAGTTCTAGTTCAGTGGCTTGGGGGATGGCGATACGTAACACCCTAAGACCACTAGTTTCAAGGACAATAGTGGCATACATTGGGGGACGGCGATACGTAACGCCCCAATATCATGGGTTTGCACTCCTGGCTCTAGTTAGACGTATGGGGGGACGGCGATACGTAACGCCCCCATGCGTCAAGTTTTTTCGGAAGATATACAGAGCGTAGTTTTCAGAAACAGTTTCAGATTTAGTTCACATAAATAGTTTTCAGAAGAAAGTTTTCTAAAAATGTAAGCTTTTAGAAACAATAATCTTACAAGAAAGTATCAGCAAAGATTTTTATAAAGGTTTTCTAGAAAGAGATTTTCTTTGAGATAAAGTAAAGTTTTCAGAAAAGTTCAGATTTAATGCCCAAATATATGATTTCATAATGTTTTTCAGTTTTTCACCTTAAAGACCGTCTACTCACTTAGATCATATACGGTCTAACCCTCTCCCAGTGTTTTATTTTGCAGGACCCTGGAGGACAAACTCAGAAGGATGGATACTGGTGGCAGTCACTAGAGAGTCTGAGTCCACCATAGTGTATATAGTGTTACAGTTCAGTCAAAGTCCTGTAAAGTCTTGTATTTTGCATAATATATAGTAAAGATTTCATTTGTAATATGTTTAAGTTTCTTTTGCCATGGTTGCATTGTAAAGAAGTGTTAAGTACATGACATGAGTCAAATTGTACATATATGTTAGAAAGAGTTTGGGCAATGGTCCCACGTTTGACCTATAATTGAGATAATTTAATAGTGATGTATTCAGTCAGTAAGTCAAAGGCTTAGGGGAATAGTACGGCCTATTCCCTGCCGGTAGCATCACCAAAACCGAGGATGTTACAAATATGCAATGTATAAATGAAAATTAAGTATTTTTTCTCTTCAATTATTATGTGAAAACACACAAAATTTCCTTAAAAAATTTATAATCTAAACCGCTGACCCGAACCGCCCAAACCGCTAAACCGCTGACCCGAACCGCCGCGATTTTCCTTATCAAATTTGCGGTTTCAGTTTCTAATTTCCCAAACCGCCAACCCGCGCGGTTTGAAGTGAAAACGAAAAAACTGACCCAAACCGCACCGTGAACACCCCTATTAGATGATCTATGTCATATAGAGTCAGAAACGATGCAATGGGAGTGTCACAGTTAATTCTATTGTATTAGTGGAATTAGTTGTTGTGGAGTTTTATAGGGAATTACCAGGTTAGCGCAGCGGAACGCGGAAAATCAAAATTTTCCGATTTCAACCATTTTTCTTGGATCAAGTAAATAAATTTATTTATTTAATTACCCAATACTTAAAATCTGGAATTTTAACCCAAGAAATCAAATTTCTTGTAATTGCCGAATTGACCCCACAAGTTTGTATTTTGATCATTTTGGTCCTCAAATTGTCAAAATCATATTTAAGTGATTCCAAATCAATCCCAAAATGATTTATACATGTCTAATACATGAAAATACAATTTGTAACAAAAATCCTAAATTTTTCACAATTACCGAACAGTCCCAATATTTTCCAGGATTTGTAATTTGGCCATTTTTTGTTCAAAACATGTCAAGATCAAATCCAATCAATCCCAAATTTAGCATACATCGTATATACATCAAACTAAATCACATATATGAAAAGATCCAAATTTGGAAAGAGTTATGAACCATAATTTACTTCAAATTGATAAATACACTAAAATAAACAAATTCAATACTTTAATCCAAACCAAACAAGTCTCACCACCATGAAAAAACTCAAGAACAATTCTAGGTCATCAATGAGTGGCTTAGCAACTATAGAATGGAAACATGATTACTAATTAATCATTAGAATAATTAATAACAAATTATAAGCATGTTTTGTTCATACACACATGCAACATCTTTCTAACAAGTTTCCAATCAATTAATTTACATAATTAAATAGTAGAGAAAATTCTAAGCAACACATGTTGAAGCTTAGAAACATGGAAACAGATTTCAAGTTGAAGAGATTGAGAAAATACTTGCAAAAGTAACTTTTTCCTTAAGCTTTCCTTTTCTCCTGGTTTTCTCTCTGACTTTTAACTTAGTAAATATTTGGTAACTTGTGTATTCAATACAAATGAAAAACAAAACCCTTTTGTTTTATCACCCCTTGGCCGAAACTTGTCAAAGAAAATATCAAGATATTTTAATTTTTGTTTCAACAAATTAAATGGTAATGACTTTAAGCTTACTTGTTTCAAATGATAACATTTATCATAAAGTAAACTTTACAAGTGAACCAATAGAATCATGTCATTTCCTAACATTAATCATGGCATAAGATATTTAGTTTTTAACTAATTTAATTTTTTAACATTTAAATAATTAAATAATTAAATACAAATATCTTAAATATATGTATTATATTTACATTAAATATCTCAAATACATATACTAATGATATATGTCAAATATCATAATTTGACAATTAATTAATATGTATTTAATAATATCAAATATTAAATATAAATACACATTAATTAGCAAATGACCATTAGGTCCTTTCGCATGTATTTTTCGTTTAACCTTTAAACAAGTTATAAATAATAAGTATTATTCATAAAAATTGTCCTAGTGCTCTACGAGTATATTTCACTAGTGAGACTCTCTAGGTTCAGGCATATCCATCACGAAATCCAATTTCGTATCCATAATTCACCCACCCGTAAATTATGACGAACACGGATAAACTCTCTGAACCATACAGGTCGACGTCATTGCATACGTATAATCCATCTGTCACAGGTATCAGGATAATTCCAGAGATATAGATATAAACATCAAATCTCTATAGATATAATCACGTCAACGTTTCTATTAGCAATCCCTTAATAACACTTAGAACTAATTTCTACAGTGTACCACAGGTCCATGGATTTAATAGATTGCTAATTCCATATTGAATACTTATGCTCTGTACACAGAACTGACAGATCATTTCTTGATACACACAAGATATTTTGGGCATCAGTCCACACCTAATGAACATGCGGATGTCTGATCTAAATAGATCGGTGACGTGAGTGTCATCTAAGTGTGGATGATAACTCATATATTCACAGTGGTATCTCAAGTCAAATAATAACTATGCTCACTCAACCCGAGAAGATTCTTATTGACGTTGGTGTACCATCCATTAAGAATCTTCGGTAAGTCGTTCAGTGTTTATCCGCTATAAACACCTACACGTCTATACGAGTCTCCAAGACTCATGGTTCATTTAGAAACCATCGGAATCCAAGATTCCAATATACGTTATGTACCAGTCTCAAGGGGTTTACTTTACTGACCAAGTAGTGTAAACATTGACCAGGAACTGTTTAAGAATGACAACGTCATGATACAACTCAATGTCAGTTGCGACGCTTTTGCAACAGTATCATAACCAATCATTCTAAGGTTTGTTACGTCTGTTGGGGTTTTGGGCGAAGGACGCAGCGGAAGCTCGGTTCGGGCGAAATCGTAATTTTAAAACTTTTTCAAATTACCGAATAAATTATTCAATATCTAATATGAATAAGTTATTCATATTTCATCTAAACACATTTATTCGATATCAAATAATGACATAAATAAGGTAGAAACTTCGCGAAACTTTTACGAAAAATATTTTTCCGCAAAATGACGCAAAACGCGTTTTTGACCGAACCGACCACCCAACACTTATAGGGATTGCCCAGGTCAGACCCAATAGTGTTAGGGCAGTTCATGGGCTGCCCGAACAGTGACAAATTCATTGTTTGGATAGCCGTCACCCGGTTGGCTCAAAAGTCACCCGGTAACGCCATTTTTGGCCGTTTTCGCTTATTTCAACTTCGAAACAATTTCCGGCAATTGTTCCAACACCCAAAACACATCCAATACATTCAAATGACATCAATTTCATCACCAAAACCCAGAATTGTTCCAGATCTGATCCAGAAACCGAAAATGCCAATTTTCATGCTTTAAATCCAATTTTTCAAGATTAATCAAATTAATCAAAACACCAACCAAAGTCACCAGACATGAAGCACTCAAGAACAATTATAGGCATTACAAGAGTGGTCATAACACTCTAGAATGGAAACATGTCATCAAATGAACAAATTGAACTAATATTACAATAATATCAACCAAATCACTTCACACATGCATCAACACTTCCAATTCCATCCATCACAACCAAAAGCCCCAAATTTTATGAAAATAAGAAACCCTAGGATCTCATAATATCATCAAGAAACAAGAAATAAAATTTCTAAGCTTAGGTATTTGAAGGATTACTTTTAATCTTCTAATTCCTTAGCCTTTTTTCTTGATTTTCTTCTTTCTCTTCCTTGAATCATCAAGCATGATTTGGAGAGTGTTTTGGGTTTCATTTTTGGCCATGGATGGATTAAGGAAAGAGAAAACAATTTTTTTTTAATTTAAAAGCTTTATGACCGACTTTGAAGGGCCTTTTGGTCATTTTCAAAAAATTAAATCAATTAAGTAACATAAGCTTTAATGTTAGCAAATCAAATTTGAACACTTAAGCTTAAAAAAATTCATGCCATGTGTCACCAATAATAATTAAACATTCATCATAATAATTATGAGAAAGTTTATCAATTAATTATTCAAATATTTAACATTTAAATATTTAAATAATTAATTAATATAATTATTAATATATATATATATATATATTTATATTAAATAATAAATACATATATTAATGGCATGTGTCAAAATCTCATTTGACAATTAATTAATGTGTATCTAATCAAATTATGTATCAAATAAAAATACACAATAATTATTAAATGACCAAAAACCCTTAATGCATGTGTTATCGTTTAACCGATTAAACTCATTTAATCCGAAGAAGTATTATTAATAATCTGTATTATTCATAACGCGTTGCCCAAGTGCTCAACGAGTACACTTCATATTGTGGGACTCTCTAAGTTTAGGTTTATCCGTCATGAAATCCAATTTCGTGTCCATAATTCACCCACTCATGAATTATGACGACCACAGATAATCTCGCTAAATTATGCAAGTCAAGGTCATTGCATACGTATAATCCATATGTCACAGGTTATCCATATTATACCTGGGATATAGATGAAAACGTCAAATTTGTTCGGTATAATATAGTTGACTTTCAATTTATGATCTCTAAATAACACTCGGAACTGATTTCCGAAGTTATACCACGGCCATGGATTTACTAGATCGTAAACACGTGAGGATGCCTATGCCTTGTACACAGGACTGACGAATCCTCTCTTAATACGCACTGGATATCATGAGCATCAGTCCACACCCAACGAACAGGCGGAGGTCTGATCATGAATAGATCGGTGACGTGACTGCCATCAAAGTGTGGAGGATAACTCATATATCCCACTGTGGTATCTCAAGTTGAAGGGCCACTATGCTCGCTCAACTCGAGAAGAGTTCTATTGACGTTGGTGTACCATCTATTAGGAAATCTTTAGTGAGTCATTCAGTGTTTATCAAATAAACACCTACATGTCTATACGAGTCTCCCGAGACTCATGGTTCATTGGGATAAATCATTGGACCAAGTCACGATATACGACATGTATTGGTCTCAACGGATTTTACTACCCGACCCGTGTTAGTAAATCTTGACCAGGAATTTTATTTAAGGACATACATCTTATAATGCGCTTCCCAATGTCAATTACAAACTACGTTGTAATTGCACACCAGATTGTAAATCCTAGGGTCTTTGTCTAATATACATGTATCACTAAACCAGATTTAGTTTCAATCTAATCGTAATTGAATATTCAATCGTAATTAGATTGAATATGTGTATAAAAGACAAAAGGTGCTACCATTAAATAAGTAATATTATGGAAAATGAAATTGCTCGTATTTATGAATCAGACATAAATACGATCCGGATTGGCACTCTTAGCACCAGCCCTAACAACGTCTTTACCATATAAAAGAGGATGTTATATAAAAGAAACTGTTTATTTTATTCATAATAAAATGTTACATTAGTATTTACAAGGAAATACATAATAAAATTGGCGCTCAGAGCACCAACCATAACAGTTGAAACTTATGAAGTATTGACTCGTGAAGTTGCATAGTGACCTTATAGATTAGAAGTTTTGATATTAGTGTTATGTTTGTGGTTGTCTCATAATATTTGGATTTGATCTCTAAATATATAGACAACTCAGTAGCTGTAGCACAATATTGATATCGCATCTGAGTCATATTGATGTATAACCTAGGTTATACAATATATGAATGATGTTGGCTAAGGAAAACGATTAGGTATGTTGGACAAACTCAATATGTTATAGCGGGCTTACTTGTTGTTACCTACCTCTTGAGTGCTAGGTCATCTCTTGAGGACCATGCGTATGTAATACAAATTTAGATGTGTATATGATACCGTGGATTGGCACTAGAGCAAGTGGGAGAAATTGTTAGAGTTGGTGCTCGGAGTGCCAATCCGGATCGTATTTATGTTCGATTCATGAATACGAACAATTCATTTTTCCATAATATTACTTATTTATGGTAGTACTTCTTGTTTTTATATACATATTCGATGTAATTACGATTAGATTGAAACTAAATATGATTTAATGATCTGTATATATTAGACAAAGACCCGATAATATATTTTGTAGTGTGCAGTTACAAAATAGTTTGTAATTGACATTGGGAAGTGTCACTACTAGAAGTATATTATCAAATAAAATTTCTGGTCAAGATTTACTAACACGGATCGGTTAGTAAAATCCACTGAGACCAGTACATATCGTATATTGAGACTTGGTCCGATGATTTATCCCAATGAACCATGAGTCTTGGGAGACTCGTATAGACGTGTAGGTGTTTATTTGATAAACACTAAACGACTCACCGAAGATTTCCTAATAGATGGTACACCAACGTCAATAGGAATATTCTCGAGTCGATTAGCATAGTGGTCCTTCGATTTGAGATACCACTTTGGATATATGAGATATCCCTCACACTTTGATGGCAGTCACGTCACCGATCTATTTAGATCAGACCTCCGTCTGTTCATTGGGTGTGGACTGATGCTCATGATATCATGTGAGTATCAGATAGAATCTGACAGTCCTATGTACAGGGCATATGTATCATATACGCATTTGCGATTTAGTAAATCCACAGCCGTGGTATACTTCAGAAAGAGATTGTAAATTTGAAAGTCGACTATATTATACCTTAGGGATTTGACGTTCTTATCTATATCCCCGGTATAATATTGATAACATGTGATAGAGAGATTATATGTATGCAGTGACCTCGACTTGCATAGTTTAGCGAGATTATCCGTGGTCGTCATAATTTACGAGTGGGTGAATTATGGACACGAAATTTGATTTCGTGACGGATAAATCTAAACTTAGAGAGTCCCACAATATGAAGTGTACTAGTTGAGCACTTGGGCAACACGTTATGAATAATACAGATTATTCATAATACTTCATCAGATTAAATGAGTTAATTCGAATCGTTTAAACGATTAAACGAAAATACATGCATTAGGTATTTTTGGTCATTTAATAATTAATATATATTTATATTTGATAAATATTAATTAATTGTCAAATGAGATTTTGATACATGTCATTAATATTTGTATTTTGTTATTTAATGTAAATAAAAATACATATATAGGTATTTATATTATTTAATTGTTAAATAATTAAATAATTAGAACTTAAATATCATATCCATATGTCATAATTAGTATGATAAGTGGTGAGATATTATTGGTAACAAATGCTATGATTTTTTAAGCTTGAAGTGTTCAAATTGAACAAGTAACTTAAGGCTTATTAAATAAAATTTGAAAAAGACCAAAATGCCTGTCCCCCAATTTCGCCCCTAGGCATATATAAAAGGGAAAATTATTTTCTCTTTCATGAATTTGTCATGGCCAAGCCTCCATCATTTTAGAGAGCTTCCAAAATGGTTCTTGAGAGAAAACTTGAGAGAAAATGAACAAATCAAGAAGAAAGCTTAAGGAAATTTGGAGATTTTGAGGTAATCTTTAATATTCTTAAGCTTAGAAGTTTGTTTCTTATTCTTCAGTATATAGAATAGTTCTA
Source organism: Zanthoxylum bungeanum (assembly GCA_019454045.1). Taxonomy (NCBI): domain Eukaryota; kingdom Viridiplantae; phylum Streptophyta; class Magnoliopsida; order Sapindales; family Rutaceae; genus Zanthoxylum; species Zanthoxylum bungeanum. Next base: position 117,902 of record SKCR01042617.1, read on the forward strand.
GGGTTTCTTTCTTTCTTGGATTTTGGGCATTTTTGATTTGGAGGATGGATTTGGAGGCTAGATGCATGTGTGAAGTTAGATTGAATAATATTAGTGTAATATTAGTTCAATTTTGTCATTTGATGACTTGTTGCTATTCTAGAGTGTTATGACCACTCTTGTAACTCTTAGAATTATTCTTGAGTTCTTCATTTGTGGTGACTTTGGTTGGTGTAAATATTAATATGATTAATGTTGAGAAAATTGGATTTAAAGCAAGAAAAATGCTAATTTTGGTTACCAAATCAGATCTGGAATTTCTGTGATTTTGGTGATGAAAAATATGTTGTATAAATGTATTGGATTTGTTTTGGACATTGGAACAATTACCGGAAATTATTTCGGAGTGAAAATATACGAAAACGGTGAAAAACGGCGTTACCAGGTGAGTTTCGGGCTTACCGGGTGTCCGCTATCCAAACAGTGAATTGGTCACCGTTCAGGCAGCCTATGAACTGCCCAAATACTATTGGGGCTGACCTGGGCAGCCCCCGTGTGTATTGGTTAGTCGGTTCTGACAAAAATGTGTTTTATGCTATTTTACAGAAAAATATTTTCGTAAAAGTTTCGTAGTGTTTCTAGATTATTTATGTCATTATTTGATATCGAAATAAATATGTTTAGGTGAAATATGAATGAATTACTCATATGGGATATTGAATAATTTATTCAGTAAGTTTAAATTTTTTTAAAGTTACGATTTCGCCCGAACCGCGCTTCTGCATGCGCCTTTGAGAAAACCCCAACAAAAATGGTATCAGAGTAGGTATGATCCTTCATCCATTACATTTGTTATGCTTGATATATGATATATAATCCAATTTTGATATTTGCACATGCATGTAATTTAGATGTTTCTTAATTTTTCGGTTCTACACTAACGGAGATTTAATGGTCAAGTTAAGTTATGTTTTCCCAGGTAGAATTAAACTGTTGAGAAATTGATCTAGATTAAATTCTGCATTTGATGTAGAGAAAAACCCTCTTTAGGAATATCCCCGTTTAAATAAGGCATTAAAGTAACTAGTATTATGAATACTTGTTTCTTGGTCCGCCTTGTCAGTACGGATGCAAATGAATTCCGGATGTTGTAGCTGTATCGTGCCAAAGTTGTGCAGTTATTATTAGGGTTGGTGCTTTGAGCATCAATTTTATTATGTTTTTCCTTGTAAATACTAATGTAACATTTTATTATGAATAAAATAAACAGTTTCTATTATATAACATCATCATTTATATGTTAAAAACGTAACAGACCTTAGAATGATTAGTTATGATACTGTTGCAAAAACGTCGCAACTGACATTGAGTTGTATCATGACGTTATCATTCTTAGACAGTTCCTGATCAAGGTTTGCACTACTTGGTCAGTAAAGTAAACCCATTGAGACTGGTACATGTCGTATATTGGAATCTTGGATTCCGATGATTTCTCAATGAACCATGAGTCTTGGAGACTCGTATAGACGTGTAGGCCTATAGATTAAATAGGATAAAATATGATAAAATAATAATTCAACTAATAAAATAATAATTCAACTAATAAAATAAAATACTAAGTTTGGGTGATCTACTTTTGATATTTCGAATATAAATAGTTTTTACTTTTCATAAAATATAAAATATAATTATTTCCTAATCAATTTATTTCATAATTATCACGTATTAATTATGTCAATATATATATTTCGTCATGCCGATAATTAGTCATGCTAAGGTACTAAATATGCCAAAATATATAAAACCAGCCATAAAGGCAGTGATAATATTCGTTTATCATAAGTCTAGTTAGGCACTCAATTATGTCAAATATATACAACCAGCCATATAGGCGGAACCGTATTGTCTATAATTAATCCAGATCTTTAATAATCTAATTTCTCTCATTTATGTTATTCAAGTATTATATGTGCCAATCAGAGATTGTTTAAAGCTAGTCAAGAGTCCTCAGTAAACTGGAAAGAGTATGAATTTTGTTTGGAAAATTATCATAATTTATAAAATATAATATAAATAAAAATCACCTATATTTTCATACCATTAGCTTCATCATGATACAAATTAGCAGAACAAGATATAAATAAAACACTCATAATTATATTAATAAAAGAAAAATAAATTACAGAATAAAAAATACACGTAAGAGCTCATCCCACAAAACCTCAATAGAGACATGTGAAAATTTTGTTGCCTAAATGAGGTGCTGAGCATCTCTATTTATAGAGGTGTTCAACACCTCTTGCAAGCTGAGCTTGCAATTTGCAAGCACAGCTTGCAATTTCTTTCCACTGAAAGGTGGAAAACAATTATAATTTTTGTTTTGTTTATTTTTATTCTTTTGTATTGTTTTCTTTATATATTTATATAAAATACATGTGTAGTTAAATACATCATAAGCTCATTTTGTCGCCAATCTAAACACGGTGAATATTTTCCAAGTCCGATTTGAATTTAGCTGTCACGTCCTTTCAGGTTTATGGGTCTTGGAATTCAAATTTCATGTATATTTTCCTATTGAGCATCCGAAATAGCATTTTACCTACACAATAAATAAAAAATCACAAAAAATATATATATAACATAAATTTAATTATTATTTCACAAATATGCTAAATTAAGGGGTTTAATGAAAGTATAAGTTTAAAATGATTAATTTTTCTTTTAATAAATATGTACTTTTTAGTGTTCATCAAAGAGTAGTCGTGATATCGGGCTCGCGTCGAGACGCTAGAGGGCTGCGTCGCGATGCGACACATAATAGAGCTATCTGACCCGATTCATGTCATGTGCACATCGGGACGCTCATAGGGTTGCGTCGCGACGTGACCTAGAGTTTAACTCTCTGACCTGATGCACGATGTGCGCGCCATGACACAGAGTTAGTCACGTCGTGACGCGAATTGCTTCAGGTTGGCGTGCGACGCACCCTACCTTGCGTCGCGACACAAAGCCAAATTTAGAACTTGCTTTCATTTAATTTCAGTCTCATTCTATGATGTCATATAGTCCCCCAATTTTCCTTGTCGATATGAGTACATGCATCATTCACGCACATGTTTGGAATCATAAACATCATTCTAATCGTATGTTCATAGATTCGGCTTAGGAAGCCCTATCCAGTTCCACGCGACGATACGAATGGTAGGATTGGATGTTATTATTTTCATGTTTTCAGATTTCAAATATTTTTATCAATTAAATTTAAGTTTCACATGAATATCGAGATTTAGACTTATACAATCATGTTTTATACTTGTTACCTTTATATGTTACACTACTTGAAAATACGTTTCATTTACATATCATGAAAATTATATATGATTTACAAGATTGTGTTTAAAAGTTTAACACATTACACGACTATGGTTTACAAGTTTACGGTATATGACTTAGCTTATTCCCAATTAAGTTATACAAGTAACTAAATGATTTCAAATACCAGTAGAGTATCGTCCTCTCATGTTTAGCTACTCGAGTATGCTATCTATGCCTAATGGTTCTTGAAACCCTCTTAAGTTTATTCATGTTCATGTATACGATCACACGATGCTAAGTTCTCGCTAAGTAGGTTTCACGCCCCCAGATCATGATACTAGTGCAAGTTTTTACAATAGATTTACTAGTATAGATTTCATGAGTTTTTCTATGTTACGTTTCACACATGGGATATGTCTTCGGAAGTTATGTTTTCATGAGCATAATGTTTCAAATACACATGTAATTTTACAAGCTTTAACGTTTTATATTTTTACTTTCAACATTCACTCATTAGGTCGTACCAATGACTTACCCCCAACTACTCAGTTTTTGATTGCAGGACTCGATTATAACACTCTCTTGGTGATGGCCCATTTTGTCAGACTAGACAGCTTGGAGGTGATGGATGTTGCTGCAGTCTTATGGTCATTCATGTCACGGGTCCATTTTGTCACTTTGATGTATTAGGCCATGAGGCCTCTCGATGTTTTGAACATTGTCATGTTATGTTTAGGCAATCCAAATATTTCAAGTTTAATACATTATTATATATTAAGTTATACATATATCACATAACTTGTCATATTGTAACACGATCTAGAGAATGTATGTTTAGGTTCAGTCATGGTGAAACATGTGTGCATGAATATTATCATACCATGCATGTATATGTCAGAGGCTTAAGAAAATGGTAAGACCGTCTCTTGTCAGTCCTGTCCCAGATATATTGAGATGTGACAATAAGTACATACTCCTACACTTCTCATTTGGTGTTAAAGTTATATACTCTACCCTTAAACATTGCAATAGTCCAAATTCAACATGTACGCATACTTTGATCATTTTTAGGATTAATAGAGATAGTAATTGGTCGGGATGATATTACCCATCCTAATTTTATTTCGATTATAGATTCGAGATGAAAATTATCCCGAATCCCTATTGATTTTCAAATCGGGATGAAAATTATCTTGAATTTCGAAATGAACTGTTCTAGATCTCGAATCTTGATGAGATTCGAGATAAGATAAAAAAATTGAGATTCAAAATGAAAAATCGTTAAATAAAAAATCATTACAAATCTTGTCCTAATAATTCAAGATTTGGAATTTTTTTGCCATCCTTGTTAGAAAATAAGAACCTAGTTTACACAAATGAAAAAACTATTACTTTATTTGAAAAACCTCAAAAGTCATGGACCTGTATATTAATGCACTTTTTCACCAGTTGCTTGCTCGTATTCCTCGACAACTGAACAGAAAAACAAACAGAGATTCCATTTTTCAAATCTCAACTCAAACCCCAAAACCAACACACACACAAATGAAATAATCAATCAATCACAAACTCAATGGAGAAAGAAACCGAACTCCTCTCGCGCCTAGCGGCGAACCACCTTCACCTATCCCAATTCGAGCCGCTACGAGCCACTCTCCTCGCTCTCCGAACCCGAAACCCCGACCTAGCCGTTGCCATCCTCCAAACAATCGTCGCCAACTCCGGCAGGTTCGATAATATCCTCTGGTCGGCCTCCTGCCCGTCGCCGTCGCTCCTCGCGTTCCTATCAACTATCGAACTTTTACAATTCGACAACGCGACTTCGTCCACATGGAGTTTCGATCCCGAAACGCTGCGATTGAGGTCAGAATTCTTGTTGTTAGTTCAGATGTTGAGTGACCGCGTGGTGAAAAGAACAAGAAAGGATATTGATTTTGATAGCTTTGAGAAAGAGAAAGAGAAGGACGAGTTGAATGAGACGAGTGAGAGTTTTGATGAGAAAGTTAAGTTGTTGGATGAAAGTGAGGAGTTGGGGGATGTGAATAGTGAATTTGGCGATTGTGTTAGGGTTTTGGATAGGGTTATGGAATTAGCTGTGAAGAGATTGAAACCAAATGTAAATATTAAAGTAAATGAAAATGTAAATTTTTTGATTGAGGAGGGGGGATTGATGTGTTTGAGGAAGGTAATTTTGGATTATGCGGATGTTTTTGACGCGTTGTGTTGGAATATAGATAAGCAAGTGAGAACGTGGGGGAGTTTTGACACTGATAGGGCGATAGTGCGGCCAGAGGATTTGTTGGATGAGGAGGATAAAAGGGTCCTCGGGTTGATAAAGAAAAGTGTTCAGTTAGCTCATTTGGATGCAATGAAGGAGTGTTTAAAAGATGGAGATGAGGATGGAGTTGTTTCTCGTATTCATTTTCTTCACATTGGTTATGGAGTGGAGGAGACTGAGTATCGGTATGCCTATCTGCTATTTGTAGTTCTGTATGTTTTTCCTTATTATGATTCTTTTCAAATAGCAAAAAAATGAACCTAATATAAACATGTATGGTTGAGTTTTATGTGTGTTAATTTGGGCTATCTTACATTTTGATATATATGAAAGTTGAAGTTAGGAAGAGAGTTGCATTAGAGTGTCAAATGCTGTAAATGCTTTACGAATGTATATCCTGAAAACCTTTCCAATTTTCAGCTCAGTTTAATTTACTAGTTTTGGCTTGTAAGATATTTTGGAGGTTGCAGTTTGATTGTCTTATTCGACAATTGGGAATGATATCCATCAGTATAATATTGAAAAATATTAGAGTAGCATGGATTATCAATTATGAGAAATGTAGCTTGTTATAACGTTAAACAATAACGCAGATTGCTCACAAGCTTTGTCTCTCTTGGTATAGTGTTTTCCTATTTTCATGTAAGACGACATCCTTTCTAATTTAATTTTTGTTTTTACTATTCAAAATTTCTGTTGTGAGGCTCTATTGACTGAACTCGTTAATATCCTGGCCTGGGCGTAATCTTTGTACTTTATAATAATGTTGATTGATTTTACTTGCTTCATTTCTTCTCAATTTATTTATTTGTGGTTCCCTTTGATGTTTATTATAGCATGGTTTTGGAAGATCTTCTTAAAAGGGTTATGTTGAAAAGGAAGGAAAATGCAGACACCTGGCTTGCTTTGCAAGACAAATTGTTATTGATTTACACAGAAGCTCTTTCTGCTAGTTGCATGCATCTTGTCCAAATGATACAGGTAATAAAATTTTTAATATGTTAAAATTATTGGTCAGCTATGATTAGCTTAACATCAGTAGTTTCTATCTGATTAATTTTCTGCTAGAAATTGATAGGAGTGCATTTGGTAAGAATCCTTATATGATGCATGTGTTATATGCTGGGCTTGTTAAGCAATTCAAAATCTGTTTGTTGAAATCCAAAACCTGGTCATCCACTTATATAGTTCCAGATAGTTTGAAATTTTTGTGTTTCATAAGCAGTTCGGTGATGCCGAAATGTACTATTTTAATTATAGCCATACGGGGCTTCATTTAAATTGGTATTACCTGAAGGACCAGTATTGGATCATTTTGTGAAGTCCCTAGATGGACCCTTGTTCTGATTTTGTTGGTTGTTCTGATGTCACGTGACTATGGTTTGCAATATATCACTTTATTGATTAGATTGTGCTTTAGTCGTTGATCGATGCTAAGGTCTGAGGATTACCCTTAGTTTCTTTTAATCATGTCATCCTTGTGAAAAGGTTAGGTGGTTTTATTGCAGGTTATCCAAGATGAGTTGCTTCTTCAAGAGATTGAGACATGTAGAACTCTTGATAACAACCAAATTCCACCATCACTTGAGCATTTTCAGAGATTTGTTGTAGATTTGAAACCTGATGCAAATGTAAATGACAAGTCTTCAGCTTTATATATGGCAATCGGTTTATGCACGAGAGACATTAACCATTATGCTCGTGTTTCTGGATGTCATGTGCTCGAGTGCATCATGAATACAGCCCTGTCTGCTGTTAAGAGGGAGCTGCTTCAAGAAGCTAGCAATGTATGTGTTTTGTTTAAATTATGTATGAGTATGCAATTTTTTATTTTTGCCACTATTCAAAGAAGTCATTTTGGTATGAAATGTTGTTCAATGAGTACTTCTAATCTTATCAAACCTCAATTATCTGAAACTTGGCAGATTCTTATGTTGTATCCTCGACTTCAGCCGCTAGTAGCTGCCATGGGCTGGGATCTTTTGTCTGGTAAAACAACAGAACGTAGAAAATTAATGCAGCTACTGTGGACAACTAAGTCGCAAGTATATCGTCTGGAAGAATCTTCTCTTTATGGAAATCAGTCGGATGAGGTAATTCATATTTTATTTTCAATAATCGTCAAGGTGCAAAGCTTTCTTGTGTTATATGGTTGTATATGTAAAGAATGCTTGAAATAAAGCTCTGATTTCTCTTTATTCTGACAGATATCTTGTGTCGAACATCTATGCGATTTATTATGTTATCAACTTGATCTAGCATCTTTTGTTGCTCGCGTTAATTCCGGACAATCATGGAATTCAAAATTCTCGCTGCTTTTGTCTGGAAAAGAACAAGAAGCATTTGGAAGCGATGATTCTCAGCTAGACCCTTTTGTTGAAAACTTTGTGTTGGAAAGGCTTTCTACCCAAAGTCCTCTTCGGGTACAATTTATCTACTCTAAAGCTAAGGCAGAGCATTTTGCATATTGTACTGAAACTGCACATTTACCGCATGTACATTTAAAGTTGTTTACAACAATGTTTTAATATTAGGAAAATTATCATTTTTCCACCTCGTAAATGGAGTAAGTACCATTTTCCATGAAAACTTTGAAATTGATCTCTTTTCCACCTGAAGTTTCACATGAGTTCACTTTTCTACTTTTATGAGGTGGAAAACAGATAATTTTTCCTAAATTAAATGGAAAATCATAGTTTGAAAACTCCATCTAAGGCGTGCCTCGAGGCACCCCTCGCAGCCACGATGCATCAAGACTGTTGCCTCAGGCCAAGTTTTTAATAGGTCCGCCTCAAAGGCCTGAGGCGGCCCGCCCTAAAGGCCTGAGGCGGCTGGCCTCATGACGCCTCAAGTCGGGGCTTCCTAAGGCAATTTGAGGCGGATGCCTCGACCCGAAACCTATTTTTTTTAAAAAAATAAAAAATTATATAAGGGACCTGAAAGTTAGGATAAAGAGTCCCGACTTGATTTTCTTTATACACAAAAATTATAGAAAATAAAATTTTCACTTTTGAAATCCTAACCGGGCAGTGTTGTTAACCGTTTTGAAAGGGTAGCTCGACCCTGATGCTTCGCTGAAAATGATAAAATTATTATTATCTTTAAAAATAACCAACATTTACTATTATATTTATTTATTAGTTATAATTTATTATTAATAAATTTATTTATGATAGGAATTCTATTTGATGATGATACTTCAGACACATTTCATGCTATTAGACATAAATGATAGCCTATTTAGAGATTAATGGTCATTTTATTTCATGAAGTTATGTTTCATTTTGTTTAGTTTTTGATTGATGCTTTTATGTATAGTTGATATGGATTTGTTGTGGATGTTATTTTGATGCTTTTAGTATCTTTTAATGTTCGGATTAAGGCGACCGCCTTGAGGTTGTCCGCCTCATCTCACGCGGGGAGACAGCCTCGCACCGCATACCGAGTTTTCGAACCTTGTGAAAAATTGGTACACATTTTCACTTTATCAGGTGGAAAAATGAATAATTATTAAACTGTAGGTGGAAAAGAGAACGAATTCAAAGTTTTCGTGGTAAATAGTACTTAAGCTATTTATTAGGTGGGAAAATGATAATTTCCCTTAATATTATGCTGAGTATTAAATGTAATCAGAGAAGCTTTATGGGGTGAGTGGTATTGAAGATGTGGGTTTATGGTAAGCTGTTTGAATCAAGTTTTAAGATGGGGTTGATAGTGGTTGTTCAAAGTATAAGGAAGCTGAGCGAAAGATAATATCCACATAGAGTGGAATACAATGCATTTAAGCTTATGGTAATAGCTCTATGTTGAATTCCATTGTAATCTCTTCTTATTAAGACAAGTTTTTAGTGCATAAAAGAAAAGAAGAAAGTGATCAAGGAATTTGATTGTAAGATTTTTATGCGTTTTGTATGCTTGGCTTTCTTTGTGTTATGAGTCCCTTCGATAATCTTTGGCATCTGAAATGTTGACTAGACATTTGTGAAACATCATGCTGCCTCTAGTTGTGTGATCAATTTAGAACTTGTACAAATCATCTTTAGTTTTGAGTGAAAAATCTCGGCATTCTTTGTTATGAACAACATTTTTTTTCCTTCAAAAAATTGGATTATTGATTTTGTAATAGGGTATCGGTTCTGCAGGTACTTTTTGACGTTGTTCCAAACATAAAATTTCGGGATGCTATTGAATTGATCAGCATGCAACCAATTGCTTCAGATATAGCAGCGTGGAAGAGGTGTGTATGAAAATGAAACTCCTCTGATGATCGATCCAAATTTTTTATTGTGTATTACATCAAATATATCTAAATGTGAATTGGAAACGCGTATTTTTCTGATAGATGTTATCTCACGATGATGATGGTGTGCGTTTGAGTGTTGTTGAAGTTGTTATAATAGTGGTAGTGATTGTAGTGGTTGCTTCAAGGTTGTGGTTCATAATTGTTAAAGTTTTGTTTTCGTGTGGTTTTCTTGAGTAGGATTCATAGCACTATGCACTTAAATTTTGAAAGTGCAATTATCAATGGCACCACTTTGTTAACTTAAATTGTTACTCAGGTTGTAGACCATTGAATTGGTGCAGTTGGAATTATTAAGACCACAACCAACATGTGTACAGTTATTTATTTATCTGCTTAAAGGCCCTAAACAAGAAAGAGATGTTTTCAATGATAGATGTCTGAAGCTTAATGAATAACTATTCTCTTAACTCGTTCTTATCTTTCATGGAGTTTTTATATCTGTTAAATTTTTCTTTAGATACATATTTAATCCCCCCGAGCCCAAAGTGTGGGAAGCCTCGTGCATTATGCCATCGTTTTTTTTATTCTCATTGGTTTATATGTTTAAAAGTTTTGGATTAAGATATTTTTATTAATACTTCGTTTGTTGTATGGGTGATTATTCAATCAGGGCTCTTGTGCCCTTAAGTTTGGGCAGGAATGCAAAGTATATGGTCTGTAAATGGTTTGGGTACCCGAGGCTGTATAATGTAATTTCATTATGTCAACACGTGTCCTTTGTTGGGTTTACTCCTCATCTTTTATGGTTAATTTTCTTTTTTCATTTTTGGCGGGTAGGATGCAAGATATTGAACTCATGCACATGCGCTATGCTGTGGAATCAACTATTTTTGCTCTCGGGGCAATGGAAAGAACTACGAGTGATGAAAGAGGAAATCGTCACCAAGTGGCTTTATGCCACTTGAAAGACTTGAGGAACCATTTGGAGGCTATAACAAGTATTCCACGCAAGGTCTTAAGTGGTTTGCATTTCCTTTTTGCATTGTTTGCTGAGGGATTAGTTCTATTTATTTATTGTACCATGATAAGTTCATTTTATGAACATTACAATCATGCAATAATGCTTTTTCTTTTGCCAAAAGTGGTCCATGTTTTGCATAGAATATTATTTACAGATGAACTTTTCTACAATTCTTATCAATTGTATCATAATATATGCTAGAGATTCAATATTCATTATATGTGGTCTGTGCAGCTGTCTTGAAGTTTGCGTTAGCCTTTCTATTTTTTTTCTTTCTATCTTAATGCTGCTAATCTGTAAGTAGTGGTATTAAATATTAAAATTATTTTATTATGTTCTTATTTACAATTGTTACATAATGCCCATTCTATTCACTGATGCAGATACTCATGGTGAATCTTATAATTTCACTTTTACATATGGATGGTATCTCTCTCAATTTGACGCACAGTGCTTCACCCGAATCACCCTCTGCATGTACCTGGGAGCATTCTGATCTCGATACAATTGAAGGCGGAAACAAAATGGTTGTTTTGTTCACAGGGTTGCTACTAGATATACTGCATCATAATCTTCAGTCAACCTTGGCTGAGGAAGAGTGCGCATCAAATGATGGTATAAGTGTCAGTGGAAGGCAGGCATTAGAATGGAGAATCTCAATTGCTAAACGTTTCTGCGAAGATTGGGAATGGCGACTATCGATTTTGCAGCGTCTTTTTCCATTATCTGACCGTCAGTGGAGTTGGAAGGAAGCATTGACTGTGCTGCGGGCAGCCCCATCTAAGCTACTTAATCTGTAAGTTTGATTGCTTATTTTTCAGAAACTTTATGAGTAGTGTAATAATCAGTTATTTCTTTCTTGGTTGTTTGCATGGATTCTGTTGGTTAATTTGATTATGATTCGTCAAGCAGTAGTGTATTATGTTCCGGTTGTAATTTTTATCAGAATCATCTTCCTTTTAACAAGAATTGACACTAGACTAGAAGTGTGCACTTCTGTGTCTTTGAAACATATTCAGCGTCCATTATTTTCCTCCCCATGAATAGTGTATAGCCATTTCCTAGTGTTGCTTCTGCTGGAGCAGATTGCTAACTTTTGGTAGTTTTAAATGAATCACAATGAATAGAACAATATTATTAACAAACATAGGTCAAAAACTATGATTTCTCTAGGGAGGGAGTTTGGTTTCAGAAAAAAAAAACATAGACAAGCATTTCATTTTCCAGCTAACCCCGCACAGCTCTTGCTTGCTGTCTCATGTGGTTTGCTTGCTGGGGTGGGGGTTTGGTTTCACATCAGAATGCTTACTGCCCCCTGCTATTCTCCTCGATTTCTCCCAAATTCTCTTCCACCACTCCTGGTTTAACTCTTCCCAAAAGAATTGTAGAGAAGTAGAGTAGAATACTCTATATATTTGCTTAAGAAAGTATTTACAAGAGATGACTTTATATAGTCTTGAGAATACAACCAATTAAGAAAGAAAATATTATAAATAATACCAATTATTCTAATAATCAATCTAATTATTATATTCATAATTCTAACACTCCCCTCAAGCTGGAGCATACATGTTATATGCACCATGCTTGATACAAATGAAATCAATGCGAGGACCTCGAAGTGGCTTAGTAAGGACATCTGCTAATTGGCCTTCAGAGTTGACAAAACTAGTAGTAATACATCCTAATAAAATTCTCTCTGATAAAGTAAAGTGACAATCCACTTCTATGTGTTTGGTCATTTCATGAAATACAGGATTAGAGGCGATATATAATGCTGTCTGGTTGTCGCAAATTAGCTTCATTTGTGCTCCTCCTCTAAACTTTAATTCTTGCAATAATTGTTTCAACCATACCAGCTCACAGGTTGCTAAGGCCATAGCCCTATACTCTGCCTCTGCACTAGATCTGGCAACGACAACTTGCTTCTTACTCTTTCAAGATATTAGATTACCTCCAATCAGAACACAATAACCTGTAATAGAGCGTCTATCTGACGGAGAACCTGCCCAATCTGTGTCAGAATAACCAATAACCTGAGTATGTCTCTTATCTTCATATAGCAGACCCACTGTTCTAAAACGCGCCGCCTAGACGCTCTTAGGCGGCGCGTTTAGGCTCGGCAGCCTATGGCCACCGCGCCTGGCCCCAAATCGTTGGGGCCAGGCGCTCGCCGGAATGGGCGGCATTTTCTGCCCATTCCAGCAAATTTTGACTGCGAAATTCATCGGTCAACGGTCCTTGACCGACTCATAATTCGAAAAACTAACTCTATAACTCATTAATTTTAAAAATCCTCAATTTGATGTATAAACCCTAATTAAAAAAACTCTAATTTCTTAGATTTTTTGTTAGTTTCTCATCAAATTGACCCTTTATAAATCTTACCCATTTCTCAAACAACATTTCCCTGTGATTAATTTGTCAAAATCACACCAAATCTTAAACCTAATTATGAAAATTCTCTATTTCCGTTTAATTTCCTAGTCCCCGCGTAGGCACCCTAGGCGTTGGGTCGCCGCCCGAGATAGAGGTAGAGGTAGCACAGTCCACCACTGGGGTAGCCATTTCCCAGAGAAAGTATGCATTAGATATTCTTCAGGAGATTGATATGTTAGACTGTAGATCGGTGGATACACCTATGGATCCAAATGTTAAACTCCTACCAAAAGAGGGGGAGCCATTGGAGAATCCCGAGGAATATAAGAAGTTAATCAGAGAACCATTGGATGATCCTGGGCAATCATGAGACTTGTTGGGAAGCTGAACTATCTTACAATCACTCGACCAGATATTTCTTTTGCTGTAAGCATGGTTAGCTAGTTTCTACAAACTCCTTGTCAGAGTCTTTGGGATGTTATACGAATTCTTAGATATATAAAAAGAGCACTAGGCCAAGGTGGTTGCTCCATATGTCAAAACTTGTAATCACGGAACTGAACCTCCCAAACCAAGCACGAGGAGATTGTTTTAAACCATAAAGAGAACGGTGAAGCCGACATACCAATCCATATTCCCCCTGAGCAACAAAATCAAGTGGTTGTTCCATATAGACTTATTCCTAAAGATCACCATGGAGAAAGACATTCTGGATGTCGAGCTGATAAAGGGGCCAATGACGCATAACAACTATAGAGAGGAACAAACGGACAGAGGCCATCTTGGCCACAAGAGAAAATGTGTCACCATAGTCCAAACCAAATATCTGCGTATAGCCCTTGGAAACCAGACGAGCCTTAAGACGATCAATTTGTCCATCAGGACCAACCTTCACTGTATAAACCCACCGACGGCCAACTACAAATTTCCCGGGCGGTAAAGGAACTAAATCCCAAGTGCCACTAGAGTATAGGGCGGCCATGTCAGCAACCATTGCCTACTTCCACCCTGGGTGTGATAGTGCCTCACTGAGCTTTTTTAGGAATAGAAACAGAAGACAAGGTGGAAACAAAAGCATAATATGGTGCAGATAAACGATGATAACTCGGAAATGTGTAAATAGGATGTGGATTACGAGTGGAACGAATACCTTTGTGGGTGACAATAAGACCATTTTGCGCAGGTAAGTCTAAAACCGAAATAAGAAAAACCGAAAATAACCAAGTATTGCGAGAATAACTCAGAACGATCTTTAAGTAAGAATAACCAAGTATTGCGAGAATGATCATCAATAAATATAACAAAATATCGAAATCCCAAAACAGAGTTGACACGACATGGACCCCAAACATCAGAATGAACTAATTCAAAGAGGGACGCAACCCGATTATTGACACGCTTGGGAAACTTTGTATGAGTTTGTTTTCCAAATTGATACGACTCACAATTAAAGGAAGATAAATTAGATAGATGCGGAGCCAACTTCTGGAGCTTGGACAGACTGGGGTGACCCAAATGACAATGGATGACGGTGGCAGAATCAGAAGAAGCGCAAGTAACGGAAGGGAGCGACCGCGAAAGATGATAGAGGCCTTGTGACTCACGTCCTGTACCAATCATCCGTCCCGTACTCTGGTCCTGCACAACAACATTATTAAGAAATGTGACCGAAGAGTTAAGATCATGGGTAAGTTTACTGACAGAGATAAGATTAAAAGGACAACCCGGTAGGGCCGGTACATAAAGAACAGATTTCAAAGGTAAGGAAGGAAGGAACGAGAGAAGCTCGCCCTATACCCTTAGCAACTGTTTTAGAACCATTAGCAAGGGTAACCATAGGGAGAGAATTTGAACCTGTTAAAGAGGAGAAAAGTTGTGGATTACCAGAAATATGGTCGGAGGCTCCGGAATCAAGGACCCAAGGGCCTAGAGGAGAGGACTGGGTGAGGCAAGCCACAAAATTACCAGTGTGGGCAACGGAGGTGGAGGAAGATTGCTGAGAGACCTGATACTGAAGGAAAGCTGCATAAGCCGGGCCAGATAAAGTGACTTGCGGAGATGGGTGCTCGGAAGAGTCAAGGAATGCGGGACTGTCAACTTGAGCAACCTTAGCAGTAGGGGGACGAGTTTAGTTGCCATTAAGTTGATAGCAACGCTCCGGAGGTGACCAAGCTTATGTCAGTAAGTGCATTTTGGGCGCGCGCCTCGGGTGGGACCTCGACCCCAACCGCCCTTGGAACTGTCTTGTGCTGTTAAGATGGAAGTCTCCGCGGAGGGGGACTCAATGACGGCATAGGAGGAGACTTGAAGGTGCCGAGCAAAAACATTCTCCAGAGAGGGGATAGTAGCACTAGCCAATATCTGATCACGAACGGGCTGAAGCTCAGATCGTATCCCAAGCAAAGTCAAAACCATAAAGAACTGTTTGAGTTGGCGTTCCTGTTCAACAATAGTGGTAGTAATAGGCAAGATAGAATTGAACTCCTCTCACAATGGTTCAATGCAACCAATATACTCAGACATAGTCATATCACGCTGATTCAGGGAAAACATATTGGACACAACATTATAAAATCTCTGGATATCATTAGTATACAAAGCTTGAGCCTTACTCCATAACTCGTGGCAAGTCTTATAGGTCCGAAACATAACAAGAAGTTTAGGATCAATGGACTACCATAAGAGATTACATAATTGAGCATCAATCTTTTTCCAAGATTTGCGCTCGCCATCCGATATAGCATCCTCACTGGAGGTCAAGTAGTCTTCACACCCTTGCCTCATAAACCATAATTCAACTGAAGCCAACCAAGAGACATAATTTAAAGAGTCAAGTAACTTTTCAGATGTAATAACATGAGAACCAGAAATAATAGGAACTGAGACACAGTGTTATCAAAGGCGCGCCTAGGTAGAGGCACCAGCTATTGCGCCTAAAGGGTGTCCAGGCGAGGCGACGTGTATCAGGCGCGCGCCTAGTCGATGAGGCGCGCGTCTGATGCCAATGAATGAGGCGCGCCTTAGGCGCCTGATGCCAAAAATCTTGATTTTTGACCCGATTTTGTTGATTAAAGCTCACTTTTTTTTTACTGTTTTTGGTTTTTTTAAAGTAGAGAGTTAAAAAGAAGAAGAATATCAATAAATCTCATAATTTAACTTAATTTATTTACTTTTGACATGGCTCTTAGATAACTTGTTGGGATCGTTAAAAATTATAAGAAAAATTTATATTTTGTAAAATACAAATGTTTTCCATAATAATTAATAATAGATCATACATTTATAATTATTGGGGACATAATTTTAACCAAAAGATTATACTAGTCAATAACAAAATTGTACATAGACAATATAAGTAAATATTAATATCTTAGTTATTATAGCAACTTAGTTATGAAAATAGTGATGTATATAAATTTAATTGAGTGCAATAATTTATAAATGTTTTGTCATAATTTGGTCAAAATATTAAAAAATACTCAAAACAAAATGATTAGAAGAATATACATGCTCCTCTTTATAATTGAAAAATTATATATACAAATATGCACCTCACATTCCTCAGGCGCGCGCCTAGGCTCCAGGACCATTTACGCCTCGGTGCGCCTTGCGCATTAAATAACACTATTGAGGCACGTGATTTAGGCAAGAATGGAGTTCGGGAATGAGTGTCGCCTTCAGATGTGGCAGCCATAGGAAGGATCTCTGAAAACCAGAGGGAAAACTGGTCAGAACCACGGAAACAGAGGCGGGAGGCAAGTTGTGACGCGTGGCAGACACGCGTAGGTAAGAGGGCGTGGGATGCATACGCAGAGGGAAAAGTGGGGCTGAAGACGGCGGCACGGTTCACAGCGAGGGTAGATCGGCGGCGTCTGAGTGTGATGGTGGTGGCGGTTTGGGGAAGTTGCGGAAAGTGGTGGTGGGAAATCTAGGGTTTCAAGGGTATTTTGGGAAATTCAGGAATATGACACGCCAAAGGAGGAAATCGACGACGAAATTGAGACAACCAGCTGACAAGGAGTATGAGGACGTCGGAACAGTGGCGCCGGAATAGTAATGTTGGAACAGTGAGTTGGAAAAAAAAAGGTGAAAAGAAGCCTCGTGATCAACCTACTGATACCATGTAGAGAAGTAGAGTAGAATACTCTATATATTTGCTTAAGAAAGTATTTATAAGAGATGACTTTATATAGCCTTGAGAATACAACCAATTAGGAAAGAAAGTATTACATATAAATACTAATTATTCTAGCAATCAATCTAATTATTATATTCCTAATTCTAACAAGAATGAATGGGGAAAATGAGAATTTGGTAACAGTGGTGAGTTATTGTCAAAAAGTATGAAAAACTCTAGAATTAAAGCTTGGCAAAAAGAAGCAAAACATTAGAAGGAAGAGTAGATTAACATACATATGGAATAAATTAATTTGAAACATTTCAGAATTTTGATATTTTTGGGGCTGCCAAGCTTGGGTATTTCATCATGCAGGAAGAGCTTTAAACATTGGACCAAAAAAGGGTTTATAATGACACCAAAAGCTTGAAAATTGAGGTTGATTTGAATGGTGGAGAATATTGTTTTAGGCTTTGTTTTAGCTCATGCTAACCATGCACTTTGCTTCATTATATGGAAAAGAAACCAAGGAGATGTTGGCTAATTTATTTAGAATAAATAATAAGGGATACATAGGTTAAGTTATTTGGGCTAATTTAAGAGCTAAAAAAATAAATAATGGGTGGCTTAATAGATTTTAAAAAAAAATGGATTTTACTCTTTGCATCTCTTTGTATATCACAGTTTTCGGAATGTGTAGTTTTTGTTTCCCCTCCTAGAGTTTTTTGCTTATTTTATGGACAGCTCCACATTACAGATGTATTAGATTTTTTTATCATTAATACGCTTTTCAGTTTCTTTACAAAATAGAAAAAGAAAAAAAATTAGGGATGGGCCTTGGCATTTTGCTATACCATCTTCACCATTTTAGACTTCTGCTGTCATGCATGTAAAGAAATAACATTGGATACTTTTGCAGGCACCTTTTCTTTCCTTGGAGATTTCTTAGTGAACTTGATGCATCTGTAATTGATCTTCTTTAAATTTGCAGCTGCATGCAAAGAGCAAAATATGACATTGGGGAAGAGGCTGTACATCGATTTTCATTATCTGCAGAAGATAGAGCAACCCTTGAATTAGCTGAATGGGTAGACAGTACCTTCAGAAGAACATCTGTATGAACCAATTGTCTTTTTTCAGTTGTTCATAATTCTTTGTCATCGCCATTTTAATGTTTTTCAACTAATGTAAAATAAAATTTTAAATACTATGTGACTAAAGGATGTTATTGTGTCTGTGGTATGGTAAGTATCTGTAGAGTCTAAATTCCACTGGCCTTTTCCCAATTACCTCAAGTTATGAGGATTAATGGTTACCAAACATGATGATATATATACCTATTTCATTTAGAGGTCATTTGGTCAAATCCTGAAGCTTCCTCAAATTAAAGTGTTTGGACCTACGTGACAAGTCTATTGATCAATTCTGCCATGCTTGTAAGGATATGTGTGAGAATCTATTGTTGGTCCTTTCATATTAGATGATTTTTTTTTTTGGATTGGTGGTTACTCAACAGGTATATATAATCTAGCATTGCATGTTAAATTTACATGTTTGAGTGGAAGAACCATGCTTGTATGTGATTGATATAGAAATTCACTCCTGTCTCGCCGTTACAGTGTTTTGCATATACTAGATTTTATGGGTTTGTGAATTGACTCATTGAGATAATTTGTCAGTAAAACTAGTTATCATTGTTGCGATGCTGATACTTGATATTTGCTTCTGAATTAATTAAAATTTTTCTTTGGTGTTGTTTTTTCCTTGCTTTTTCTGATCTCAAGAACAGGCTTAAATTTTTTAGGCCTTCATTATGTTCTGATTGATCATGCAAGATTAATATACTTTGTTTTTTTCCAGGTAGAAGATGCAGTGTCACGTGCTGCTGATGGGACTTCTGCAATACAAGATCTGGACTTCTCCTCATTACGCTCTCAATTAGGTTCTTTGGCTGCAGTGAGTGCTTCACACAAGGACTCTGTATTCTGCTTTCTCTGCCCCAAGTTAATGAATATTAATATGCATTTATATCCTGTCAGATTCTTCTTTGCATTGATGTTGCTGCAACTTCTGCAAGGTCTGCCAATATGTCCATGCAGCTTCTGGATCAGGTAATGCCTCAACTATCTGTTTGTATTTGTTGCGTTTGAATTCCATGCTTGGCATTTCTTTGCTCCTAATTGCATTTGTTTTTATTTTTATTTTTTATTTTTTCAATATTTCTGCAGTGTCTAGTAACAAGGCCAAAACTATAAAGTCTGCTTTCTGCTTTTTACTCTTATTTTTTTTCCTTAAAACTTCTTGGAAATTCCAGTTCCTTAAATTTCTGATGTTTCCTTTGGTGCTGAATGAAGCCAATCAGCATTCTCTTTACCATCTTTGTGACCAGTGTCCTCTTTGCAATGCCTATTTAATGCTCTCTAAAAGATGCAATGCTCCTTTATTAAGTAGGATTTAAATTTTAAATATCTCTAGATCATGGGACGCAAGTCATCTTTGCAACAATGATCTTGTAAGTTATAAAAGTGCTGAGGAAAAAAAATCATTTATACTCTCTGCAACTGCTTCAACTGCATTAAGCTTTGTAAATTTTTACGTTCCTTTTTTTTTTAATAAATAATCTATTGTTCCTCTTCCTTTTCTTTGGTTCTTTAATCCTTGCTCTCCTATCTGGTACATGGGTGTACACTGTTCTGATATTACACTATTCATGCACTTTAACATCTGCAGGCTCAGGTTATGCTATCTGAGATATATCCAGGAGCTTCTCCAAAGATGGGGTCTTCTTACTGGGATCAGATCCATGATGTGGCTGTTATATCTGTTGCTCGGCGTGTCCTCAAGCGTTTGCATGAATTCTTGGAACAGGTAAAATTCCAATATCATTTGATGGATTAGAACTCCTTGTTGCGGGATGTTAGCCTCACTTTGCTTGAGGCTTGTTATTGATAATTTTCTATCACGCCATCAAGTTAGGCTCAATCTGTGTTGTTTGATACATGGTCTTACCTTGGTCTCAGAATAAGCTCCTAATTTCTTTTCTTGAGTAAACAAAACGATAGGAAGTTTAAGCCTTCCAGAACCACGTTCCACAAGAGTTGTCTAGGAAGGTTTCATGGAAGAATTATCTCTAGGAGTAGCTGAAGTGATGCCTGCCAAATCTAATGTATTATTCGCATATTGAGAACATCATAATGTAGGATAAGATCATTTGTGAGAAATGCATACTTTATGAAAAAGCAAGAAAAATTGGAATTTGAAATTTTTTGAATCACTCTTTCCACATTGAGAAAATAACTGATCTCTCGATGTGAAAATTTGTGGCTCTGCATAACACGTTCTGTAACACTTTGCTTATTCGTTTGATAAGACAAATATAAAACTTTGTGTTGGAAATTTGCTTTGTTTTTTGGGCCTCTTTTCATTTCTCACTTTCGTCCACCCATAACAAAGAAATCAAATTCTTAATTGCTATCTATATACCACTTTTCCTCTGTTTTCCATGTGAAAGTACATAGAAAATTGCTCCTGATGCTAATATCTGTTCTATTGGGGGTCCATAGTAAATACTACAGGCTTTACAATCAAATAATTGGCTGTTGTTGATCCTGGTGCATAATCTGTTCCTCCAGGATAATCCTTCAGCCGTTCAGGCCATTCTGGCTGGGGAGATCATTATTTCATCAACTAAGGAGTCCCATCGACAGGGGCAGAGGGAACGTGCTCTTGTTATGTTACATCAGATGATTGAAGATGCTCACAAGGGCAAGCGACAGTTTCTGAGTGGTAACTTTAATCGTTTTCATTCCTCATATGGGATGGTTTAGTCTTTATTAGGGCTTAATGCTATTGTTTAGGCTCTTGCCTATTAGTTTAAGCTTTTGGGTCAACGGTAATTTAAAGTGGTATCAGAGCTAACAAAGATTGACCGAGTGGTCTTGTATCCGAATCTCCCCTCACGTGATTTGCATTTGTATTTGTTTCTATCTTCTGTCTCGGTTTGGAGTTTGGACTTGGTCCACGGGACAAGCCCGTTTTGCATTGGTCTTGCACATGAGGGTGTCTATTAGAGCTTAATACTATTGTTGGGGATTTTACCTATTAGCTTAAGGTTTTTGATCAAGCGGTAACTTACAGTCTTGAACAATCATTAATTTTCTTTTAGAAGTACTTCAGAAAGTATGTACATGCCTTTAACACATGTTGTCCTGTGAAATTTTAGGTAAGCTTCATAATCTAGCAAGAGCTATTGCTGATGAAGAAACAGAACCGAATTTCAGCAAAGGGGATGGTTCATATACAGACCAAAAAGTGCTATTGAATTTTGACAAGGACGGGGTTCTTGGGCTTGGGCTAAAACCTGTTAAACAAAGAGCATTAAGCTCAGAAACTGGAGATACTAATGTGCCGTCCTTTGGATACGATCGGAAGGATATGGGAAAGAGATTGTTTGGTCCATTAAGTGCAAAGCCCACCACTTATTTATCACAATTTATTCTCCATATTGCTGCAATTGGAGACATAGTTGATGGGACTGATACAACTCACGATTTCAACTTTTTCTCACTTGTGTATGAATGGCCAAAAGACGTAAGAACTTTAATTTTCTATGTTGTAGCACATTTGATAGATTGACTACTGTATGTTAAATGAACCTGCAGAAGGAAATTTTGGGAACTAACATTCCTAATAACGGGAAAAACTGGCCTTATTAAATGATAAAAGTCAATGCATTATGGGTTTAGCTTAATTTCTTTTTGGGATCACAGATTTTCCTTTTCATTCACAGCTTTTAACTCGTCTGGTTTTTGAGAGAGGCAGCACTGATGCAGCTGGGAAGGTGGCTGAAATCATGTCTGCTGATTTTGTCCATGAAGTTATTTCAGCATGTGTACCTCCTGTTTATCCTCCAAGGTCTGGCCATGGATGGGCTTGCATTCCTGTCATTCCTTCCTGCCCTAGTAGTTTCTCTGAGAAAAAAGTGCTTTCTCCCCCTTCTAAAGAAGCTAAGCCCTCTTGTTATAGACGTTCCTCAGCAACACCTGGAGTCCCTTTGTACCCTTTGCAGTTAGATATTGTAAAACATTTGGTTAAAATATCCCCTGTTAGGGCTATCTTAGCATGTGTTTTTGGTAGCAGTATATTATACAGTGGCTGCGATTCAACTATTTCTAGCTCGTTGAATGATGACGAACTGCAGGCACCTGATGCTGACCGTTTATTTTATGAGTTTGCTCTTGATCAGTCTGAGAGGTAACTGAGGAGCCTTCGAGAAGTGAATTAAAATGCTGTATTCAGTTGACATTATGATCTTGTAGTTTAACTTTTTTTTTATTCTAATTTAATTTAATTTATTTTCCCTCCCTTGATCAGGTTTCCAACTTTAAATCGGTGGATACAAATGCAAACTAATCTTCATCGAGTTTCAGAGTTTGCTATAACAGCTGAGCAAAAGTCTGATACTGGCAAGGTTAAGCATGAAGCAAGAGCTGCTATCAAGAGACTTCGTGAGAATGACAGTGACTGTGAATCAGAAGTCGATGACATTGTTGGTAGCGCTAACATTTCATCATCAATGGTGGACCTCAGTGGTCAAGGTGGTGTAGCTTCTGACCCTTGGCATGACTCCTCAAAATCTGAGAACGCAGAAAATGATTCAACGGTTTTTCTTTCTTTTGATTGGAAAAACGAAGACCCTTATGAGAAAGCTGTGGAGCGGTACTTCTCATTCTTTCTTGTTTCAGTACATTATTAGTTTTGATGGTTGTCTAAGTTTTTCTAGCTGATGATTCCGGTCATCTGATACTGGCATTGAGAACCATTTTTCATGTAGGGTACATGTTAGTGTTGCTATTAAAAAATGGAAAGAAAGCATCCTAAAGATAAGAAAAAGGACAAATTGTGCATACATTTAATTACCTTTTTGTTAGTTTCTACTTCTTTTGTTCTCCTCTTCTAGATGTGCTCTCTATTTTTTGGGGTATACCCTTGTTTGTTCTTTCCCTAATATTTCCTCTTTTGAAGAGGGCGGTGTTGGGTTGCGGTCAAGTTTCATAGATTTAGCAGTTCTTCTTGGGATTGATCATGATATGGTGACCAAAGTATCATACTATCTGCTCATCACCAATATTTGTCTTGAAGCAGATTGATGAATGAAGGAAAACTAATGGATGCACTTGCACTTTCGGATCGATTCCTACGAAATGGAGCCACTGATCAATTACTTCAGCTTCTCATTGAACATGGTGAGGAAAACCATACGATCTCTGGACAACCACAAGGGTATGGAGGCCACAGTATCTGGAGCAGTAGTTGGCAGTATTGCCTGCGATTGAAGGATAAGCAACTGGCGGCCCTACTTGCCCTCAAGTAAGTAAAATAGTGGAAGTTATTTTCAAATATTAATATTATAATACTCACTAAGACTTAAATATGATAGGATAGTTGTCAATTGATATTATGTTGTTTTATCCTTTGGTGTGTGTGGTCTCTGGGGCTCTTGTGAATTTTTGTCAATAATTATCACCTTTTGTAGGTAAGTAGCATCCTTTTGATATAGGATAGCCTTTTTGATTGGTAGGTGCTTCTAAAAAGATTAAATTCAGTGGAAGTGTGCAGATTTTATAGATTGATATATTATTCTAATTCTCACGTGGATTTGATTCATGTAAAAGACAATGGGAAAAATTCTATATAATTCAATTGCTATAGGTTACATATTTATATACATAGGTTATATGCTAATAAGGAAACTAAATGCTAATAAGGAAAGTATCCTAATTAGGAATCTACACTAATTAGGATACAGTAATTAGACTATTACAATCTGTAACACTCCCCCTCAAGCTGGAGCATAGATGTTAATCATG